>PVIR01023111.1:0-27429 GCA_004026965.1 Petromus typicus | reverse complement strand
GGAACCACTGAGCTAACTCCCCGGCCCCCTACTCCTAGCTTTTTGAGGAATCTCCACACTGATTTCCACAGGGGCTGTATGAATCTACATTCCCATCAAGAGTGGAAAAGGATTCCTTTTTCTCCGAAGTCTCACGAACATTTGTTGTTGGTTATTTCTGAGATAGCCATTGTTTGTGGAGTGAGATAGAATCTTAGTGTTGTTTTCATCTGCATCTCTGGGATGACCAATGATGTTGAGCATTTCTTCATATGCTTCTTAGCTGCTCTTCTTCCTCTGAAAAGTGTCCATTTCAAATGCTCATTTTTGACTTGGGTCTTTAAATTTGGATGAGATGATTTTTTTAAAGCTTCTTATATATTCCGGATAGTGACCCTTTGTCTAAGGAACAGCTGGTAAAGATTCTTTCCCATATTTTTGGTTGTCTTTCCCCTTTGTTGGTGGTTCTCTTTGCTGTACAGAATCTTTTTAATAAGATGAGATCCCATCTGTTGATTTCTTCTGCCAGTTCTTGTGCTATAGATTTTTTTTTCAAGCTAATAGAAAAAAGAGGAGCAATAGGCTGGGGATTTAGTTCAGTGGCTCTGGAGCCTGTCTTGCAAGCTCAAGGGTCCAGGTTCAATCCCCTGGAAACCATGTACAATACTGGGCATGGAAACTCACGCCCAGCAGCAGTCAGTACCACATACCACTGTACTGGGCGTCGGGGCTCATGCCTGTAATCCCAGCACTTGGGAGGCAGAGACAGGAGGATTGCTGTGAGATGAGTTTGAGGCTGAGCTCAGGGCCAGCCTGAAGTGTAAAGCGAGACTCTGTCTAAAAAAAAAAAAAAAAAAAGTAAAATTAAACAAAAAAATAGTCTACTTTTATGGAATATTTTTATAAAAGGCAATACATTTTTACTGTATGAATTTCACTCCATGATCATATTTTCTAGCCTTTTAATTCACTAATTAAAATATTCATCATATTTTATTACATTTATGTAACTATATCCTTGAACATGTAGTTTATTATTTATAACAATATATCATCTTAAAATATCTAATCAGAAAATCTTAGTACATAAACATATTGACAGAGAAAATATAATTCACATTGATATTTTGCATATTTCTTCCATCACGCTCTTTCTAATAAATCTGAAAAAAATTTTTTTTGAGACAGAGTCTCACTTTGTAGTTCAGGCTGGTCCTGAACTCACTATGTAGCCCAGGTGAGCCTCCAACTCAGCAGTCCTACTGCCTTTATCTCCGGATGGCTGGGATTACAGGCATGAGCCACCACGCCCGGCACTGTAGTTGTGGGAATGATTGCTGGTGGACATGAGTCAACACACTTGGAATTGTTATATGTGTTTCCTGGGATCAAACTCCAGATGTTAGCTGGCAAGGCAGGCCTCAGAACCACTGAGCTAAATCCCTGACCCTCTAATAAAGCTTTTTAATTTTAAGGTATGGGCTCCCATATTTTTCTCACTTTATCACAAGGGACTGAAGTGAAAATAACAGGTTCTATTTACAGTTTTACTTCCGTGTTACAGTGTTCTTCTTCTACTCTACTTGTATTTTTTTCTCTTGTCTTGTTTGTGCCATTTATCTCAGAAAGCAATAATAAAGCCCAGGAAATGGTGTTAAATTAAGAAAGCTCAAAAAAATGTACTCTACAATTTTCAAGAACATTCAATGTGTTGTCTGTCTACGGATATTATAGTCCTATTGGTAGAAGTAAATTAAGTAGACTTTACTTCTGTTGATTAATTGAAAATATATCATATGGCCATAGGAATTAATTATAATTTAAAATTGTCTATTGTGTAATGGACCAATTTAAGTTCAAATTTACATTGAATTACAAGATATGGGGAAATACTTATATCAATTTATTTTCCAAAAAGTAAAGAGCATTTTTCTCAAGAGAAGAATATTTATTGGCTTTCTAAAATAATCATTTCCATTAAAAAATCACTTTTTTGTATTTTTTAAATATCTTTTATTGTAGTCTCTTATTTTATCATGTAAAACATTTTATAAATTCAGGTTCTTTTTGAGTCAAATTGAATACATTCAAAATTTAGTATTGTTACACTTCTTTGACATAAAAAGTATTATTTTAAAACACGGTATTATACATTTTAATCTCCCAAGTATAGTATCAGAGACTAGCAGTATTTTGACCTTATATATGTCAAATAATAACCCCTAAGTAACTTATTACATGATTTAAGATCAAAGCTACATTTTTTTCCAATGTCTGGCTTATAGTAACTTAGGTTTCATCTGGAACACTAGATACACAGTGTTTCTACCCTGGAATTACTTTTGGCCTTTGAAAGGTCACTCGTTTACAAGTTATTGTCCCCCATAAATTGATCTAATCTTCTGAATAATGGCTGTACATGCTGATGATCAATATTTTATTGCCTCTACAACCTAAAACACACCATGAATTATGGTCAAAATCATTATCACGCAGAGCTGAAGACATAACAATAATATACGTGTGTGGTATTACTGTTCAGCTTGTGGGACTGTTTATGAAACAAGATTCTGCTTGAATGATTTCATTTCAGCACTATTATAATTCTGTTTAATTTATCAATAGAAATGCCTCTGATGCTTATCACTCAGATAGTTTTCTTCAAGGGCAGACAAGTAACCCATCATGATTTCAGACTGTAATAATGAAATCTAGACTTTCCTTTTATTTAATGTTTTTTCAAGACAAATTGCTTTATTATACTTTCAAAGAAGAATGGAGATTAAAGATCATTACTCGCATAATTTTAGAATTAAAGCAATAAATTAATACTAAAATGTACGCTAAGCTATGTAATAGAGTAAAGTGACTGTGGTTGTTTCATTTATATCATGTAATGGTGCTTTCATACTTCAAAATAATCCAGGGTACATATTCTCTGAATTTCATCTTCCTACTGCCACACATCATTTTCATTATATTTAACTTAGTTTTGTGATATTTTTGTGATTTTTCTTTGCTTTTATGTACAAAATCTCTAATCGCTCTCAGCCATATTCCTCTGACCACGCTTCACTTGCCAGTCAGTTTCAACATTTGCTTTCTTGATGTGTGTTATGACAATCAATATTTGATGTTGTGAGAGTGCTTCTAGTAATCCACACTTTGTCAGGATCACTCTTCTGATCAAAAACTAGAAACTTTGTCTCTTGGGAGACTCAGTTTGGATGTAAAATAACTGCCATCGGAAAATGGTTTTTGTTCATTATAATCCTAATCCTGTTATCGGGGGGTTTCTGTCACTTTCACTCCCACAGGCCCACGCCTGCACTTCAGTAATACAGTTTCAAGAGGTAACTGGGAATTGCTCATGCATCTAAGTCCTGCATCTGGCTTTGCAGTTCATCTGTGTATTTGCCATCATTTTGATTCATCCTTAGATTTCAATTTACCTCAGAGAGACCTGGTCAAGTAAAGACCTTAGAAATCTCTATATGTATGACAGAATTCTTATGAGTTGGCCTCATCTTACTAGTTTTTACCAGTTCCCTTATTGCCAACACTGACATAATTCATTTTTAGTGAACTGATTTGTTAATGTATTTGGCACTGAGAAAAATATTGTCTATGAAAATATTGAGATAAGTACATTCAAATGGCATAAGTGAATATAGTAAGTTTGCATTCACTGTAGATAATTGAAAGCTATAATTTAAATAGTATTTTAAGTACTATTTATTAAATACTATTTTTAGTATTTTAAATACCATTTATATACTAGTTAAACACTATGATTATAAATAGTACTATTTATAATCTTTAATAGTATTAAAAACTATTTATTTAAATAGTAATTTTAATTCAGTAAAGTTAAGATATATATTAAGAAAAACCATAAGCTAAAGTAATCAATATTTTTACAGGTACTTTGATCTTTTATTAAAAATGAAATATCTGTCTGTGTGTATATTTGTATCTCAGTAGGAAAGAAAATTTGAATTGCTATATATGAAGCTATTGAAGATAAATTGAAAGTATAGTATTACATCAGAAAATAAGTAATAGCCACTTAAATGGGTTGCTCATTTCTACTTAGTATGGTACATTTCCAAACAATAGTTATATATTTTACATAAAGTAACAGTATAAATATTATAAACAATTTGTGGGCACATTCTGTGATATTATAATAGGAACTTTCTGTTTTCAGAATCCAATTTTTAAATTATTAATATACTATGTTAATCATTTCACTTCAAATTGAATTACTGGGCTGGGGATTTAGCTCAATGTTTTACAGCATCTGCCAGGCAAACATGATGTCCTGAGTTTGATCCCCCCACTACCACATATCACAATGCCAGGCATGGCAACTAACATATGTAGTCCCAGCACTCAAGAAGCAGAGGAAGAAGGATTGCTGTGAGTTTGAGGCTAGCCTGGGCTACATAGTGAGTTGTGAGCCAGCCTAAACTAAAAAGCAAGACCCTGTCTCAAAAAACTAAAAAAAAAAAGGGGGGGCTAGGGAGTTAGCTCAGTGGTTCCAGCACCTGTCTTGCAAGCGCAAGGACCCGGGTTCGATTTCCCGGTAACCACATACAATACTAGGTGTGGAGACTCATGCCCAGCAGCAATCAGCACCACATTCCACAGTGCCGGGCGTGGTGGCTCATGCCTGTGGTTCCAGCACTCGGGAGGTAGAGGCAGGAGGATTACTATGATGTGAGTTTGAGGCTGAGTTCAGGGCCAGCCTAAACCACAGGGTGAAAACCTGTCTCAAAATAAAATAAAATAAAATAAAATAAAATAAAATAAATAAAACTAAAATTTAAAAAAAAATTTAAAGTAATTGTATACAATTACCTCTTTGAAATTATTTGGTGTGTATATTTACGTTGAGATCTGGGAAGTATATTAGTCAGCTTTATTTCAGTGTAATGAAATATCTAGTCCATTACTCTTAAAAAGAAATTTACTCAATTCCCAGTTCTAAAGCTTCTAGCCTAATTTTGTGTGGCTCCATTCTTTGGACTTGCTGAGAGCACAAGAAGCCACAAGGAAAGGAGTGCCTGTTAGAACACACCGTTCATACTAGAAGCTGCCCTTGCATTCTGCTATGCACTTAATGACCTAAGGTCTACCCAAGAATTCCTGTCTCTTGAACAAACACCTGATAACAGTCTTTTAACTGATGGATAATTACAGGACACTAACGATATTAAAACAGCAGCAGCAAGCAATTTAACACAATTGAGGTGTTAGGTGATTTCACTTGAAGTCTTGAAACTGTATTTCTTCCCCCCACAATAAGAGATGCATAGGTATGAACATTTAAAATTTTACGTTTAAGCTCAGGAAGATGAGAGGGTGTCCAAAAGAGATTCACAGATATGATTCATATATGCAAATGAATATACAAATGTGTTTATGTATTTGTGTTAATATAGTTTTTAGTTTTAACTCCTTTCTCAAAGCAGATTATATAAACTCTTGTACTTCCCTGTTTAGCCAATGAATAAAAAATCCTCTATTCTCCTGGTCTTACACTGTATTGTGCCAGGAAATTGTCTATTTTAGAGAGCTCCTGATTCAGACTTGAAAAAAGAATGATACTCAGAGACACCAAGAACTATCTAAATCTCTAGGCCATCCTGGGTTTCTCCATCAAGTCTGTTGTCGATCTTTCCTATGCAATGAAAATTTCATAACCCAAACTACATTTCTAGATTGTTTTTTATTTATATAAGCCTAAATGAACTTGAAAACTGTACAAATTTTATTTTTCGTTTTTCCCTTTATCCATTTAAAATGTTTTCCAAGCAGGTGGAGAATAAAGTCTGTACAAAAGGACAGAATCATAGAGCTTCCTCACAGTGGAATATGTAGACATTCTTGGAAATTCACACTGGCTGGGCATCATCCAGAGAGGGCATCAAAATTCCAAACCCATTCTTCCATATTTTACCCCCTTCATTACTCATATTTATAATAATCTTTACTGAAAAATTTTAACAAAAATTAGCATTGTCCTCCTGAGGACACTATTGATAATTATGGAAATTATCTGAATGTAAAGAAAACTTGTGGTGGCTTGGATTTCTATTTGCTCAGTCAGAAACATGGAAAAAAATGACCTAGGACTTAAGATCAACATTTTATGTGTGGGTGGGTCACTGGTTGCATCACCAACCTATGTGACCTGATATAACTCAGGGTAGAGGATGTGGATCTGAATTAATTAGGGAACAGTCAGCTGGTGTTATTGCATTTCTAAGAGCTAACTTGTTGGTAGTAAAAAATCTTCACACTTTTGATGTTTCCTATGCATTGAGGAGGAGCAAACAGAACACTTAATTCTTCTTGACAAAATAGGTCCTGTATTGAGTCAGAAGAGAGAAGAGAAAAAATGATTGAACTAAGAATGGTTTAAAAAGTATTTAATAAGTCAATTTCCTCCTCTTGTAGAAATGTGAAGGGTGACTCTATGGATTAGTCAAGGCTGAAATTAAAATTCTGGCATCAATAAGCATGAAATCCAACTTTTTTCCCTTTTTAATTGTTTGAAGATTTGAACACTGATCAAGAGACAATTAGGCCATGGTATATTAACATACACAAATCAATTTTGTTGATTGACAAGTAGTTTTGTTGATTTTTACTTTTTCTGAATGAAAAATGTACAGATCTTTATTGTTGCCTAACTGCAGATTTTCTGGTTTTCTGTTTAAAATGGTAGCAGTAACATCTGAGTCTCTGTCTTCTCTTCAAAGCCCAACTACACACTTTTGAAATTGATGATAACCACCTTTGGGAAGCAACCTTAAAGGTACCGCTACAAGCCTTACATATGCAAAAGGTTATTGTATTTTCATTAGCTAGGAAAGCAGAGGTGGAGCACTTCATGATGAAAATATATCTCAGTAAATAATTTTAATTACAATCACTATTTTTAGGAAGTAAATGTTGATTGAAACTCATTAGGAAGAAGTGAAACAAATGCTTTTGTTTGGGCTAATTAGGAATTTCTTTTCAGTTCCTCTACTTCTAGCATCTCATGAGACTTTCTATTACTTCATAAATTAATGATGCAGTACCAAAATTACAACTTTATTGTGACACTGTATTTAAAAGTATATACACTATCAGTTAAAATGAAATTATTTAATGTCATTAGTGTTTGCAGAAAATATAATGCATGAAAGTTAACTTCTTTTAAGTATTCCAACCTTCCCAATTAGTGACAAAAAAGAGGGACAGTAAGTGACAATATTTATTGAACTCTTATGTTTAACAAACAAAATTGAAAATTTATACTAATGAGGAGATTCAAAAATCAGTCATGCATAAAATTAGGTACTACATGCATTTTCCAGCCCTGTAGCAAGAAGTGAATATAAATATACCATATTTCATTTAAAGACTTTTGGGTGAGTGAGTTTGTGTTACTATCTTTTACAGTTTTCAGTGATATAATGATCATGTCCTGAATATAACTTTGCATCCCTTTTCTGATTTTATGGTCTCTACATACTTTCTTCCACCAAAATGTAAGCATCTCTATTTTTTTCAATTGCCACAAACTTCGCCAGTCTATTTTATCCATATGTGTCTGATTTTCTACTTTTTTTTTAGGTTTTTTTGAGACAGGGTCTCGCTTTTGTGGTTCAGGCTGCCCCTAAGCTCAGCCTCAAACTCACATCACAGCAATCCTCCTGCCTCTGCTTCCCAAGTGCCGGGATTACAGGCGTGAGCTACCATGCCCGGCACTGTGGTATGTGGTACTGGTTGCTGCTGGGCGTGAGTCTCTATGCCCAGTATGGTATGTGGTTACCAGGGATCGAACCCGGGTCCTTGTGCTTGCAAGACAGGTGTCGGAACCACTGAGCTAAATCCCTGGCCTGATTTTCTACATTTAACTGAAACAGCCCCTTACAAACAATACAAATTATATTTTTCACCTTTCCTTTCATCCATTTAAAATGTTTTTCAAGCATGTTGAGATTAAGGTCTGCGCCATTATGTATTAATTTAAATAAGGGTTAGCTACAATGGGATATGATTTTAGAGAATTAATCTTTTCAGTTGTTTGGGATCATCTTACAAAGAGAAAAATTGTTTAATCATATTGTTCATGATTTATTTTCTTTTTCAAATTAGACAGGCAGCACTTCATAAATTTTACCTACCTTTAAAATCCAAAGGAAGATATAGAGATTCTTTTTTATGTAAATGGATAAGCTCTGGTTCAATTAATTTCTCAATTAATAATGAAAACATCACATTTCATTAAAAAAGATGAGTTAAGAAATAGTTTATATTAAAAACTGTCCTCAGAATGAAGTACAAAAAGTTACTGCTGTTCTGTGAAGCCTCCAAATCAGCCCTAGTTATAGTGGGTGAGTCAGAACCTCTCAACTCATCTCACGTTCACAAAAGCACAGAGACACAGGTTCCTTCAGTATATAAAGTACAAACATTGTACACAGCAAAATGAAAGACCGAAATGAAAAGGGAATGAAGGGACAGACCTATGAAAATGGTACAGGGCTAAGAAATTCAAGTTGAGGGAGTGGGGAGAAGAAAAGCTAAAAAAAGATGTGCTGCATATATACCAACTACCCACAATGCATGTAAGCACTGTATGTCACAAATACTCACTAAAGGAATAATGACAATACTAATAAGAATGAATGAGGGAAGAGGATCAAGAAACAGTAGGAGGAAAGAGGGTGGGGAGAGGATAGTGAATAATAAGAATCAAAATCTGTTAAGTACGTCGCATACCTACTCCCTCAGATGAACGTAAACATTATATGCAGTAAATATGTACTAATACACACATGCACGCACACACACGGGCGCGCGCGCACACACAGACACATATACACACGAAGTTTGTATTCTCCAGAGTAAAATTTAATCTTGGAAATGTCTTTTTTCTCATTAATTGTATTTACTGGTCTTTGATAAGTAATACTTCAGCATTTTTCTCTTAGAAACTTTTCTCTAAGACACTTTTATTTTCCCAAAGAAAGAAGCAGATTTCAGCAAATATGACTTTTCCAGCCTATAATTGTTTTTAGGATCATCATAAGCATAATAGCACAGCTATTATTCATTCCACTGCTTAATATTCATTCCAATAGTAACTTATATACATTATCAGTAATTATTATAATTCTATGTAGCAAGTGTTATTGTCTTCCTTCCACAGTGGAAACTGAGGTCCCAACAATGTGTCACTTTTCCAGAAACTCGCAAAGTGTAACAGTACTGTTCATTAAAGACAAAGCTTCAGTTCATTCTGTTCTGTTTTCACCCATTCTTGGTGAAACAGAACAACATAAAAATGCAGTTCACTTTTCCATTATTAACAATGACTCTAAACCAATATCTTTATAGGCGAAGCTCTAAGATTCAAAATTTGGATATTTTAGTCACTTCCTGTAATCATATTTTTAGAAATGATAATCAGCACTGTGATTAAATAAATTTATATTCACAAGATGTTTCCTGTTGCAATTTGAATGAAATGTGTTTGTTAGCATTTTTCTTGATTATTTCTCTTCATCATTACTAAAAGTTTACTGAAAAACTATGTAAAGTGATCATTTAGTTGGTAATCAACTGAATTGTATCTTTTGGCTTTGCTTGTACTCAGAAAGATTATCAAGACATTCTTTCTATATTGAAAAGTAATATAATTTGGTAAGGTCTTTTAATTCGTAAATTAAACAACAATTCATTTGAATAGCTTATTAAATTAATATTAATATTAATTTATCAAACATTTGACACTATTTTTAGAGTTATATGCTAAACAGTATATTTTAAAACACTTTTATAAACTCATATCAATATATTTTCTCTGAAAAATAAATTTGTAAAATGACAGAAAAATAATTTGGGAACAATAGTTGTAATATAATAATTAAATTAACCAGCATTAAACATGTAAAAGATCACCTTGGTAGTAAATTACTGTTTGACATCAGCCTTCCGTACTTCATTACATACTTCCTTGAATAAAGGTCTCTGACAAATAGAAATTTATGGTGGAAATGACCTCTCAACTTTATTTATGAAAGCAGTAGCACAACACAGCAGTAGATCACAGGATGACATATGATTACTGTTTCCTGAAATAGGTACAGTATCATGCAGTGCACTGAAGCATGCTTGGAGCTGAAAGTCCACATCCTCTGTGCTAAACCACGGCTGGCTACACTTTCAGGTGGTAAATGGAAATTCAACAGAACGAGTTCTCCACAGAAGCCTGGAGTTCAATAGGAGCATGCTTTCCTTCACATGAAAAAAATGTGCAAACTATGATTTTCTTACATTTTATTTTATTTCTAAGAGTTGTTTAACTTAGATGTTCCAATTGCAGTCAACACTTCTCCACTTTCTTTTTTTTAACTTTGGAATTGGAGCCTTTGAAAATTTTCCGTGTTAGTTACTTTCTCACTGCTGAGACAAAATATCCAACATCTACCAGTTAAAAGAAGAGAGGCTTATTTTTACTCACAGCTTGTCAGAGTTTTAGTCCATAGACTGTTGGTTCCAAGACAGGGCAGCATGGCAGAAGGGACACAGTGCATGGCAGGACAGGAGGAAGGAAGGCAACAGCTTTCTTTCCGCTACACATTTTGTTCCATCCAGGTTACAAGCCTATTGTTCTCTGCCATTCACAATCAGGGTTGGGCTTCAGTGTTTAGGAAATCAACCCAGTCAGACCCAAAATGATGCTAAGCTGATCAGCAAACTAATCCAGTATCACACACCTAGGACCCAGTCACTGGCAAATGCCCCACGTCTGAGTACATGAAGCTTTGGGGAGACATCAAGATATAAACCATAACATTTAGTATCTTTGATTGTAACTTCTTTCTATTTCCTCATTTACTTAGAGTAGACAAGCTAGAATATAAGTACAATTTCCAAACTATTATTAAATTCATAAGCTATAAATCATGCAATAAATTGATATGAAATAAGCCATAAATTGGAAAACTATAGTGCAAAATTAAACCTAGTTCCATTATTTACTTTGTAACTAAAGTTTCAACTGTGTTTATGAAGAAAAAATAATATTATTGAATCATTTTCACTTCTAACATCTCTCTATACATATGGTCTTAACTTACCTTTTATTATTATTATGAAGTTTTTATGTAAATTGTTTAAATTTAGTCAATTAATTCAAGTAATTTTTATCATGGACAAGATAATTTTACTTTCTATCATTGATCTCTTCAATTTTAAAGTTAAGCTCTAAACAAATAATTTATTATTGTATATTTTAATAGATTATTAATGATATACATCACAATTTTCTCCTCCACCCACTAATTTGTGCAATATCCCCACAATGTGTGCCAAGTATAGCTTTTAAAAAATTGAACATAGTAATAATCCATGTGGGATAAGCATACTTATCTCCAAATAGATGTTTAATGGCAAAAGAATAAATGACTCAAAACAAATATATAGCAGTTGTGTTTGTTTTTCCATCATTGTAACCAATTGTCTGACAAAATAGAATTGAAGGGAAAGTGTATTTTGACTGAAAATTTCAGAGAGTCAGTCCATGGATAGAGTTTTGTACAATTCTGAAACTAAAGTGAAGCAGAATGTCATGGTGGCAGAAATGAAGCTGTTTATCTTACGGTGGTCACGACACAAACAAGAGAGACAAGATCTACCTACCCTTCACGGACAAATTCTCAGTAACGTATTTCTCCCAGTTAGATTCCCAGTAGTGTCTCCCGCTGGGACAAAGCCCCCAGCCTGAAAGTCCCGGGTGACCTTCCAGTCCCAAACTATAAGGAAAATAAATCTAGAAGGCAAAGTGAGATAATAGGCATAACCCCCCCTTTTTTTAGTTACTTCTGAGTATAACATACTACTCATATTTAGAATTTGTCCCTTTATGAAGCATAATCTAAGTATTTGTGTTATCTTTATGAAACCTTATCCACAGAACCAATTTTCAAGGTCGGTTTTGTGTGTTATAAATGGAAGAGAGAGCAACATTTCAACAAAATAAGCAATACCAAAAAGGAATGCACATAGAATGTCTGTGCATAATATTACACAATCATAAATAATCTCATTACTCTGATACTGAATATTTCATTTTAGATGTGTGCACACTCCCAGGAGAAATTATCTGAAATACTAAATACCACACATTGGTGCAATAAATTAGATACTTAGAATGTAAGTGGAAACAATTTTATAACTTGTTTTTAAGGAAAATTTCCTCAAATAGGTCAGTCTCTTCAGTTATGATCTTTCTATTTTATATATTTATAGATAATTCAATTATTTGGAATGTATTTGGAGAGTAAAATCCACTGGATGTTTTGTTTCTATTTGATTTAGATTTGAATATAAATTTGCATTAGTATAAAACCATCAATAAAAAAGTGCAGTTTTCTACATTAACAAATTACATGGAAAATATAATGACAGAGGCTTGACAAGATAAATATGACAAATTTAGCAATATATTAAGACAACATGTTGATTTCATGACTGGGCTATTTGTTTTGGAAGTATCTAATTACTATTTAGCAAAACTATATGCATTGAATTTTCTTCAGTTCAGATAAAACATTTAATTATAGTTTTTCCTTGGATGCCTTTCTATCTAAATCTGGTTTGAATATCAGCATAGACAAAGTAACATCTTTGTTAGATGATCTTGTGATGATATGTTCAGAGGAATCTATGCAATATTCAGATATTAGTGGATACAATGCTACTTCTTTTCCTTCTTTACTTCTGTCTCTTAATCTTCTCCATTTTCTTCTTCTGTGTATCTATGTGGGTACAATGCTTGTCAGATTAGCATGACTCTAAAACACCCTAAATACTAAGAGTTGGTTTTACTTAATAAGTGACATACTTGCAATAGTCCATATCATACCTCATAGGTTGTGTATGAAATATTTTGGCCTATGTATTGCTATTGACCTTCCTTACCAAAACTAGCCATTTGTCAAGAGAAAATGATTAATTGCTGATTAGCCTGTGTAAGTCCATGATTAAACTTTGAATTGAGAAGTGAAGAAGTAAAACAAGCTGTCACCTAAAGCTTAGTAATTTTAATAATATAGAGATAACATTTTTCCTCATGATAACAAGTAACCATAAGATGATGGGAATCATTTTGTAATATCACTTAGATCTGTTTTTTCTTCTTGCCTTGGCCTTTCATATATATCAGGCAACTAATGTCCTTCTTTCTGCCACTCAGTATTCTGCAGTCTTATAGCAATTTCCACTTTGCTTTGTCGGACATACAGGACTGTCTAATTTTCTTTGTCCATGGTGCTATTAACTTGCTTTACTCTCCTGTTACTTCTCATTTGAAAGATGCAGCAACCATTTTCTTTCACTTCAACTCATCCTCCAAATAATGTCATACTTAATCTTATGAAACTATAAATTTGATCAAGTTACTCTTCCATTTTAAAAGATTTAAGGGCATCTCAGAGCCGAATACAATGTATAATTCATGGCCTGTCATATACTGTACTTTATGATCCGACCTATGTTTAAATCTACAACCTCACCTTTTGCTCTTAGCAGTGAGCCTAATTATCACTGCAGTACCTTGGTGAAAGCCCTCCCAACAGATGCCATGTTTCTCAGTTTCGAGGGCTCTGTGTGTGCTAACCCCCTGCCTAACGCCATCTTCATACCTTCAGTGTTGTTGTACTCAGATCTGACATTTGCTCCGAGAAATCTTACTTTCAGCATTATTCTAATGCTTTTTACATTACACCACATTCAATTTCCTATTAATAATCAGAAATCTGTTTATCCATTCAAACAACCTGTCTACTAGTTCAAAACACCAGCATAAAAAAGTCATATTTTATTTTTAGTGGAAAATACTTAAGCAAAAGGGCTCTAATTATACTACAAATAAAGGCCAGGATGGAAAGAGACAGCATCACATTGCCTCAGTTTTACAGATATTTTATGAGCTCTGACAAAAAGACCTGTAGTCAGGATTCAAAGCCTAGGAATAATAAAAAACAAACTTTAAATAGATAAGAAATTTTGTTACATGGCAAAAGGCCTGCTAGTAGTTAAATATCAGTTGTAAAGTAAAAAATGATTGAGAGTTATTGCTGAACAATGTTGAAGGCATTTGGGAACAAATTAGATAGTAAGCTAATAATTCTTATTTGCTAGAGTGCATATGATATCTATACATTTTGCTTATCTTATGGTTGTATATTATTAGTTCACAAAAAGACAAATTAAAGATGCATAATATTCTTAGCTCCATTGTTTTACTGATATTCAAGAATTTAATTGTGATTTTTGTGATTCCACATCATAGTAAGGCTCATGATTTGAAGGTGAGATGACCACTAGATCCAATACAGTCAATGTCCTGGCATATTTGCGGCAGACATCTCTCAAAACAGACATGGAAGTCATGTTTTTCTGTTCTGAGAAGTCCATTAATGTGACATGAATATATATTAGTAAAAAGGTAGCAAGGTGAAAGTTAACTTTATTGCTGAATAAATCAATATTATTGTTTAGTGTAAACACATGTATCTATACATATTTTAAAGTACATTAATAGAGTACACTTGATCTATCAAACAGATCTTTTGATCAGCTGTCAGTTAATTTTGTAAAGCTTATAAAAAGCAAAGACTTCTCCTGTGAGCTGATTCTCTGGGAGATATAGGTCTTCCTCTTGATTTTCTTACTTCAGCAATAGAGAGAACAAATTTTCTGCTGCTGAATGACAGATCCCAGAAGAGGCAGATCAAAAATAAACTAACCTGAGTATTCACTCCTAGTGAATTGTGTTTATTTCTGTCACTTGACTCCTTCATATATTTATTTTTGGTGCTAGCGATGGAGCCCAGAGCCTTGCACACGCTCAGCATGCATCCCCCCACTGTGAAACATCTCAGCCCTGTGAGTCTCAGTCCAAAAGCTGTTTTCTTCCTCCCTCTTCCTCCCTGACATGCAGTCACTGGCCATGGGCCTTCAGAAAGCACATCATCCTAGAGAAAAACAAAACAACCTTTTTTAATACTAAAAAGAATACAGACATATAAAAAGCATAGTTTTGAATATTAAGACTTCTTCATCAAGATGATTTATTCGGTACTTCTTCAATAAGCTAAGGAATATATGTTGATATAATAAAATATCTAAAATCACAAGCTGTAGTCATATCTGACTATTATTTATTAAAGGGTATATGTAAAATAATGTATCTTACAAATAATAGTACCTTGTATTTGATTACACATGTTTCTAAATCCTTCTAAGAACTAAAGTTCTATGAATCTATTCTTTCAAGGAGTGAAAGAAAATATATTTACATGTGTGGATTATTCTCCTGAAAGATTTTATTGATCTATAACTATATGATAACAATAATAGAACATATCCTCTTTCATCATTACTAAATGTATAGGTAATCATAAAAGAATTCTATTCACACTGCAAAGATTAGGACATTTTACAGCAACATTGTCTGTTATGCAAAACCAGTATTTTAAAATATGAAGCTAAATTAGTGATTCAAGGATGGGAAAACTTTTTGAAGAACATAACTTTCTGTGTGCTGTGGTTATTGTTAGAATTGTTAACCACTTTCTCAGATACCTTTCCTTCAAAATTGTGAATTACATATTGGTTATAAAACACAACAGTGAGGTAGGTTCAAATTGTAAGGTATTTGTTCATATCCACGAGATGATAAATCATCACATCTGGACAAATACCCAGTGCGCTCTCCACTCTAATCAAACATCCTCCTCAAATCTTCCCATTTGTCACCTCTTTGACCTTGTGAACAACTGAAATCTTCCTAATCTGTTACCACATTTTCCCAAGGTCTCCCTTATTATATGTTTTTTTTCAAATTTCTTTTTCTATACATACAAAACTGTCCAGGTAGATACTTCTGGTTTCATGATTTTACAAATGTCCCCTTCACTGCCTGGGATACTTTTCTGTACATTTTCATTGCCTGATGTGTAAATTTAAACATCTTAATGTTACTTAAATGTTCCTCTTCTTCAATTTCCCTTGTTTTATAGTACAGATAGTAACATGACTTCCTACAATTTAAAAGTATTCCATATGTACATGGCTTGTGATATGCAATGTTATATTATTTAGAAATAATTATAATTTTTACATGTATTAAGTTATAATCCATTGAAATATAAGGTTTTATTTCCATTTACATGTCCTCTGATATCTACATCAGTTTTATGAAATAGCATAGAACTGATAGGACTACAAAATTTATCCACTATCTTTCATTACTTAATTTCATAAAGATCTTATGAAAATGGGAAGGGGACCAAGAGATAGAAGGAAAAAGGGGGATGGAAAGAGAAAGTAAAAAGCATAATAAATGCCATGGATATGTACTCATTCTCCAATATGAATATAATCATTACATACTACAAACATGATCTAATAAAAATAAAAATAAGTTTTAGATAGAGAAGTTAATCTGAAAATCTATTGGTAAGAATAACATATGATATTATTTATCTCTGCCTGGCAAAAATCTAAATTTTAAAATTAAAATTTAAAATTTATTGCCTTGTCATCAGTTCACTACCATCACTATATAATATTTTATCATATGTGATGGGAAGTCAGTCTGTATCTTTGTTGTGTATTTCAACTGCATAGACTGAAAACTAATTTATAGTGAAGAAGCCAGAAAGCAAAAGCCTTGTCTTTTGTCAATACAGATAATTTTCATCAATCCATATGAACTCTACCTATCATATTTTTATTCTACATTGTTTGAAGTCTCTATTTAAGTGACTGTAGGAAGAGGCAAAGTTATGTGAGGCCATATATATAATTAGGAAAATTAAAGTTTAATTTTTTAACATTCAAAAGGAAAGTAGTGTGTTAAATTTTCTAGTACTTAGAAGTGGTATAGGATTTAATAAATCCTTCAAATATAAGTATTTTCGTACTGAAAAATTTTCCATAATCAATCAGACTGTTCCTGGATGGCATTGAATATATATCTGGTACATATAGGTACATAACCTGTACAGCACTTGTTATTACAGAGTAAGAACTTCCATTAGGTTGTGTTCTGTCACAAAAGAAGGAGATATTAATAATTTTAAATGAAAATTTTATACATCCTACACTGAGTAAAATTCATATCTATCTTTTCAGAGAGAAGTCATAGGAAATGAGTGATCTATATCCTGCGTTTTTATTTAAAATGATATGTTAAAAATCCAAGTCAGAATTGAGTTAGAAATCTCATAAAAGAGTAGAACTACTAAAAGACAGTGTTTTAGAAGTGAAATTTTGTTATGACAAGTCACAACAGGGTTAAAAATCACGTGCAGTTCTTTGTGGAATAAGCACAATTAGTTTGTTCAAATTTAAGCCCACTCCTGACAACAAATAAAAAGAGATGTGGAATCTCATTTCCATTATATTCAGTAACAATCTTTAAAGCATATACATGTGAATTTTACTCAATGGGGCTCTGACAAATTTATGATTTAACTGTGAAACTGCAGTAGGCTATATCTAAAGGAAATTTCACACATACTAAACAAGCATTCTTTTTCTCTTTGTAGAAGTTGCAAAAATAATTCACAAGGTTATATTTCTATTTGTTTATGTGAGCCATTAAGGGTTAGAAACAGCAGTTGTTCAATGTACGTGCTTAGTATTCTTGATTCTTTTAATAAGTTAGAACTGATTGTAGCATAAAAAAATGCCTAAAGTAATAATTAATTGCAGTGTGAACATTACATAAATATACTTTCATATATATATATATATATGAATATTTCTACATCTGTTTAGGATTTAACACATTCATGCAGGAATTGAAGCCTAACGAATACAAATGATCTGTTTCTTATTCCTTATGAGAACTGTCAAGTATCTGCCAATGCCAAGCTAATGATTGGAGAGCTTGAACTATTAAATTGGAAAATAATTTTTATTGGTTCATAGAACTTCAGTTAGTAATGAACATTGGTTTCCACATGGTTGTACTTTAGATATTAGCAGTGCATGCATATTTTCCAATCTTACATTTGTGAACTTGCCATTACATTATATAGTACATGTTACATGCATAAAACTGTTTCATGAAAATATTTCTTTTATATTTGCTTTCACTTTTAAAATAGACTGTATAAGAACTGATCTGAGATTTAAGTGAATTTTTTCTTTCATAAGAAGAAAAAGATCACTTTATAGGCATATGATATTGCCACTTACATGTAAATAGAAAAAGTGAATCACAAAATTGTACATTTTTAGAGTGAATATTCAAGATGTATAAACTGTGTTATTGTCTATATGTATTTGACAAGAAAGTTCCAGCAAAGGTTTTTTCTCTGTGTGGGACTCGTGTGTGTGTGTGTGTGTGTGTGTGTGTGTGTGTGTGTGTGTGTGTGTTTTAACATGGAGGAAAAGGGAAACAAGAGACATCATTTTTCTGCCGAATATATTTTAGGCAATTATCACTAATAACTTTACCATTGTAGGTAGGTTTTTGAGCTACTCATTTTTAAGATGAAAGGATAATTTTTCCTCAGTTTTTCACTTTTATGTTTCTATGGAACTCCTCAGGACTTCTCCTTTTAGCTCTATTGACAGATCATAGGATGTGAGATAAATAAATCCTCTGTTAGGATGGTTATTCTGGGAAAAGTATTGAGTGCAAAACAAAAAGGAAATCATTTTAATTTCTAAGCATCTTCAGTTTGGACATCTAATACTAGGATGATCTTTTTCTACTTTAAATGCATGAATGAAGTTGCCTCAGAAGGCCATCTTTCAAGTCTTTTCTAGCCTGGTACGCACTAAATTCTGTGTAGTGTCTTAGTGGCCTGACACGGTGTCACTCCAGGGATACCATGGTCATTTGAACTTGCAATGTGGCCAGTGGTTAGATACCACACAAATGAGAACATAGATTTTGATGAATGAAATCCCCTTTCTTTGTCTAGATTAATATTTTCTTTCTTTTCACTCCTTCCCCACCAAATTATTTTTTGACTACCAAAACATTCTTTCAGAGTTGCTTTTTTAAAGTAGAGATGAGAAATTAAAACATTACTAATTAAAAAAATATTTCCCTGCTTTTTCTGTTATAAAAAGTATTCTATTTTCATGTCTTCAATTATATTTTTCATTTTATTTGTGTGTTAAAAAAATCCTAAAATTTCTCAGAGTGCTGAGGTTCCAATTCTAGTTTGTCTACTCAGTGACTGTATATTTGTCTGTTCTTGCAGATATATATTACGATAATGCCTACCTCAAGGGACCTATGTCAAATACCTTAACATAGGCAGAGCATTCATAAGACTTTCCACAAGACTTTAACTTTGGCTCATATTGTTTCTGCATAATGAAAACTTAATTTTCCCTGAAATTCTGACCTTCCTAGTCATCCTCATTCTAACTTTGTGATGTGCTAAATATGCTTGGCCATACTAAGATTTTAAATATATGCACTCAGACTTTATCTTAGTATTTCTGCAGTCTTAATACTTCTCAGCTTACATAGTTTATCTACTAGAGTTTCATCATGGTATGTGAGATGTATATTAGTTACCTTTAAAATGACCTTATTTCATAATTTTATTAAATGATTGCTAAATAATTTGATAATTATTTGTATAATATACTTTTGCTCTCTATTAGACTGCAGTGCCACATATGACTGGTTGCAATTCTGGTTTCCATATTTTTTCTAAGTAAGTGTGTCATCTATGTCAGACTATTGAATAATTTTAACACATGTTTTGTGTGTATGTCTTTTGTCATTTATAAAAATGTGGGCCACGGATTTAGCTCAGTGGTTCTGGCTCATGCCTTACAAGCTTCCATCCCACATAACCACATAAAACAATGCTGGGACTGGCGACTCATGCCCACCAGCAATCAGTATCACACCCCACAATGACGGTCTTGGTGACTCACACCTATAATTCCAGCACTCTGGGGGCAGAGACAGGAGGATTGTTGAGTTTAACGCTGAGTCCGGGACCAGCCTGAACTACTAAGTGAGATCCTGTCTCAGGAAAAAAAAAAAAAAAAGTGAAAATACTATTATCTTTTCCAATGTTTGTATTCAAGTTAATGTAAGCTAAATATTTTGTAGTAGTACATTTACATATATAAATGTTTCTATATACACCAGATTTTATAGTCATTCCTCTGAAAGATGTTTCCTAATGAGACTGATAAACAATTAAAATAAGAACCTCTATTAAATCGAAATAAATTAATTTCACATTTTAATTTTAAAAGTGATAATAGTTTTAAACTCAAATAACTTTAATTCTTTAACTATAAAGTTGTTGTTTTTGTTTTCCATTTTTTGGAGACAAGGTCTCGATTTGTAGTTCAGGCTGGCCCTGAGCTCAACCTCAAACTCACACCAACCCCCCTGCCTTTAACTCCAGGTGTGAGCCACCACACCTGGCACTGTGTTATGTGTTATGTGATTGTGATTGCTCGTGAGTGTGAGTCTCCATGCCCAGTATTGTTGTATGTGGTTAGCAGGGATCAAACCCAGGAGCTTGCACTTGCAAGGCATGTGCCAGAACCACTGAACTAAATCCCCAACCCTAAACTTATTTTTATTACATTTTTGTTAAATTTTTAGCCCATTTGCTGCTGTTATAAAATAATATTCTTTTTTTTTTTTTTTTTTTTTTTGAGACAAGGTCCCGGTTTGTGGTTCAGGCTGGCCCTGAGCTCAGCCTCAAACTCACATCACAGCAATCCTCCTGCCTCTGCCTCCCAAGTGCTGGGATTACAGGCGTGAGCCACCACACCCGGCACTGTGGTATGTGGTACTGATTGCTGCTGGGGTGAGTCTCCACGCCCAGTATTGTTATGTGGTTACCGGGATCGAACCGGGGGTCCTTGCGCTTCCAAGACAGGCGCCGGAACCACTGAGCTATATCCCCGGCCCTAAAATAATATTCTTGACTGAGTAATTAATGAACAGAAATGTCCTAGTTCATAGTTTTGTAAATTCCAAGGCTGAGGACTAATTATCTGATGAGCTAATATCCTCCTGCTGTATAATTCCATGGAGCAAAAGCAAAGAGTGAGCAAGGGTGGCCAGAGGGGCTGCACAGTCCCTCATGAGGCATCTCCTCTCACAATGACGGTGTTCATCTACTGATGAAGGTAAATCTTCTATAGCCTCATCACTTGTTAACAACCTTATTTATTGCATTTACATTGGGGATTTTGGGGGATTAAGTACCCAATGTATGAATTTTGGGGACACACTCAAGCCATTGGAAAGTAATCTACATTTTTGCCACACCATTTTCAAATTCCTATTTAGAGCTGGAAATAATTACCAAAACATCAGTCCTTTTAGAAATACTTTCTTGTATGTCCTAGTGATTCTATTGTAAGAATTATCATTTTAAAGTAATGAATATATTCATACTTCGCTCTGGTGTTTTACCTACATGGAAAATTAATTCAAATTTTGTAATCATTTGTTGAAGCACATGCCGCAATGTTAGTTTTGTTCACTAAGATCTAACTCATGTGATCTGAGAAGTCATCTATCGTATAAATTAGTCTGTATCGCATTAAAGTGGCATCAGATGACTGTTAGAAAGACTCTTACTAAAGTGCTTCTCCTTCTCTCCAGGCACTGGACAAGTTAGGCCATCGCTAGAAAAAGTGTTAATGTTAATGGAGAAGTGGTATTCTTATAAAGAAGAGGTGAAGAGGAAAGTTGTTTTTTCATTATTGACTTTCACTTTTAAAGGTAGAGAAGAAAGATTTCTCTCACTTTTCTACATGCCAGATTGTCACAGTGTGGTTGAATGTATTTCTAAGTGCTCGCATAACATGTTGGCCCTCCCTTAGTATATTATCCAATGCATGCGCCATAGATACGCGTAAAATATATTTAAATACACATATACATGTTTAAGTAAGTACACCATCCAGTGTTAAGTTCCTTAAGGAAAATATTTTTCTGTCCTCATTCCTTTTATTTCAATTCTCAATTAAATGGTGCACAGTAAATACACAAATAATAAATAATTCAGATAAAATTAATCAGTAAAATTACTTTTCTAGAATGTCTATTTTTCTCTTCGAAACCTTCACTCTGATAGAACCTGATTGCTTCACAGAAATTGTCTACCAATGAGAACGCAGAAATCTTCCTAAACTACACTTCTTTTGAATTAGCAATTAAGTTACTAGAAATCAATACAAAAGCCTATTTTTCCCTATAAGGGTGATTTTCTAATAGGGAAAATATGATGAGACCTCTTCAGGGACTCTTTCTTTAAACAGTCCTCTGGCTATGTTATTCAGGGTGTGCTCTGACAGATTCAAACCATCATTCAAAACTCTGCTATTTCCAGAGAGGGTATTGGTGTCCAGCTTTGCACACTGAAATCAGAGGAACAGCCAAGCCTCCTTACGAATAACCACAGTGGGGCTGAAGGATGAATTTGTTTTTGTAGAATCAAGTGCTGGTAGATCCACCTCCACACCGCGGAGTCCTGTTTACATCCAAGGCAAGTTGGCCCCCTTCAAAGGATGTGTTAACATTTGTGCTATTTTCATTTGTATACTTACATCTATCAATAAGAAATAAGTTCCTGTTTTAATGTGCTATATTTTCTAGAACAGTGTGCCAAGGACTATGTAATAAGTGGAGTTTTGCTCTACTTGGATCAGTGTTATGTTCTTCATTCTCAAAGTTCACTTTCCAGCTCATCTCCTTGTTAGCTATTCAACATTACATCATCAGTGTTGATGAATTTTTCATACTTGGAACAACTTTTTATACATTTCCTACCATAAGTATTCATGCTTCATGAGGTCTAGGTCACACACTCTACAAGTTTTTGTTTCTCTTTCATAATTTTTCAGTAGTATTTGTCTATGAGATTTCAAGAAAGAAACATAGATTTTAAAAATAATTAGTGATATCTAAGTAAGATAAAGAAGGGAACAGAAATCCTTCTCCCTTACACAAGAAAATATCTTTTATTATATCCTAATAAATGCTTTGCTCAAAGATGATTTGTTGATCACTCAGTAGAGATTTTTAAATGAGTGTTTGAATCCATTTGTCTGTACATCTAAAGTCTGATATGGCTAAATTCATTTCTATATCTTATGGAAGTGCTGTTTATTTCCTCATAGATGTCAGCAGAAAAGTAGATGAGAATAAAAATACCATTCTGTAGAGCTTTTATGTTCTCAAAATTTAGTCCTTTTTACCTCATGGTACTTCTACATACTCCCTAGCAACCAAAAGATGGGCATGTTGATTTTATACAAAATATTAATTAGGAAAAGAGATTAAAGAGTTAGATGTCAACTTTCTTTTTTTTCAGGTTTTTTGAGATAGAGTCTCACTTTGTGGTTCAGGCTGGCCCTGAGCTCAGCCTCCAACTCACATCACAGCAATCCTCCTGCCTCTGCCTCCCGAGTGCTGGGATTACAGGCATGAACCACCACACCCGGTACTGTGGTATGTGGTACTGGTTGCTGCTGGGCGTGAGTCTCCATCCCTAGCATTGTATGTGGTTACTGGGGATCGAACCTGGGACCTTGCACTTGCAAGACAGGTGCCGGAACCACTGAGCTAACTCCCCAGCCCAGATTTCAACTTTCTAAAATCTTCATCATCCAAAATTATTTTTTTCCAAGAAGTGTTAATATTATATAGTGTTCTCAGAATCTTATACAGAGATTATAAATTATGCTCTACCCTTAACCACTATCATGCTCCCTATTCATGTCTACACAAGTATTCTATACATTCCCACACTTCAGTATCGCCTCATCAAATTTTACTTATCCTAAGTTTAGATATAACACAATATAGAACATGACTTTGTGATCAGGCTAAATTATATACCACATCGAAAATTCCTAAAATTGTGTAATCTCATTTTAATCATCTGCAATTTGAAATTAAACTATATCAGATGAAATAAAGTAAAGGTGAAAACCTGTGGAAGGAACTGGATCTGTATCCAATAAATTTAGATCTCATTATCCTCTGTGTATATCAACTCTACAGATTCCTCTGATCCCTCTTGAAGTTCCATGGTCACCATTTCCCTTGTTCAGAAATCCACTTTGATGTGTACCACCATAAATTACCTGTGCTATGCACTTCAATTGTAAACTCAACAGCTCTGCTTTTGATCATAAACACTGCGATGTTTTCCACTACGTAATGAAATCTTGCCAAATTACAGCTAGCTCAGTTATTTGGCGTCTAGAATCACCACATGCCACATTAACTGTCCTTGTTAAGTGTTTCTAAACATAACTGTGCTACACAGAGCACGCCAAGCATAACCTGTTCGTCATGACTGGAGGCCATCATTAAATAACCAGTTACAGTAACATTCTGTCAAGAGAGTGCTGAGTAGACACAGTATTAAATGATCATCTTGAAATGTGATTTCAAAGGAAAATTCTCCTTATCAGCAAGATTTTATGTATCTTTCTGTTTCTGGTAAAATTAAAGTATATTTTTTCAACATTAAAGACTTGAATATGAAACAATACTGGCTTTCTTAAAGTTTTGCTGGTCAAAAGTCTATCTCTTGCCTGTCATGTAAAGTTATTCACTTTGACAGAAATCAAAATAAGTTTATCCTTCAACTTTCCTCCTTTTCTTTGTAGACTACTTTAAGATTATTTTATTATCTGCTTAACTCTTAATTGAACTTGGCCAACTATGTAAACTGTTACTTAGCCTTTATTACCAGATGACTTCAGTTTTGTGAATTCAGACCATTTGTAAAAGCAGAGAGAGAAATACACAAACCACTTTATTTTAATACATACAGCAGCTTTATAATTAGTATTTAAAAATTTGCTATCTCAAGTCTTGTAATCTAATAAAACAGGTCCAGTTTCCTAATCTTTACCAATGAGTTCACTGAACATTTTTTTAAAATAATAATGGCTTGTCGAAAATGCCAAAACTGTTAGCTTAAATTTCATGAGGACAGTTCTCTAAGATCAAGCATCCTGTGCATTGTTTCTGAAATCACAGAGCATTCAGTTCTTGAGTTGGAAATGAAACCAGTGTCCTCTGGTTCTAGAGCTCTCACTTGTTGTCCTAGATTCTCTGTGGCATATTCTGTGAAAGTGACTGAGAAGACTGGAAAATTCTCGGATGAGAGAGTCTGTATAACACCTCTAGGTGGGCCTGGGATATTGCTCAGTGGTTCCTGTGTCTGCCTGGCAAATGCAAGGTCCTGAATTTGATCCCTGGCACCACATACCACAGTGTCAGGTGTGGTGGCTCATACCTGTAATCCCAGCCCTTAGGAGCCAGAGGCAAAAGGATTGCTGCAAGGATTTTGAAACTAGCCTGAACTACAAAAGAGAGACCCTTTCACAAAAAACAAAACAAAACAAAAACAAAATCCAAAACCTTTCTAGGTTTAATGGTTAATCTTTGATACTTGCTTTCCTCCCCAGCTAGAACTTGTTTCAGATACCACTGGCTTTATTGAGATGGTGGTGAGTTCATGAAATGTCTACAAGTAATTTCCTTAATCTCTGAGGTTTATTTCATCTTCTTATCACACAGTGTTCACTGGGAAGCATGTGTATTATCTACCTGGTTCAGCAGAGCTATGATATGATTCTCTAATTAAGGTAGAAAACAATTAAGTATAAATTGCTAAGAAGTCACCATCAAGTACTATTTTAAATATGAGAAAATACATGAAGAAGTACTATTATTTCCCTTCTTTTGTTTTCTTTGTATTTCATATAGTTGTAGCCAGGTAAATTGGACAGGTATATTATTTTGGAGATTTTAAAAACTGAAGGAATTTTAAATTAGTAATTCAGAGTTCAAGTGTCAGATGCTATGATTCCTTCCCTGATGTGAATTTCTCAATTCAAATGGATGTGTTAGATGCATTTAATTTTATCCCATAAATTCAGTTGTCAATATCTGAAACATGTTTTAAGTTCATATTATGGCAAATTGAATATATATATATATATATATATATATATATAGTTTTTTATCGGTAAAATAAATCATGTAAATCTATAATCTAAATTTTACAGTATTCTAAATATTTTCAATGACTAATTGAAGTTTGGTGAATGTTCCTATCATTTTATTGATTGCTAGTTGCAAGCTCATTTGAAAGTACTTTGTTCCATTAATTTGTTTTACATTTTAGGAAACAAACTAATGTGTATGCAAATATTAAAATTCATGTGAATCTCAATAATTATAGCCTTGGGGGTAAATATTTAAATAGTTAGTATAAATATTTGAGTTTCATGATGCCTAAAATAACCTAATAATTAAAAACATAAAGAGAAAAAAATAACAAATTAAAACCAGAGGAAGAGACATAAAATATTCATGAAAAATAAGTGTAAATTTAGTTACAGGATTCTGAAAGAGCATCTAATGACAAAAATATTTATGCTTTTCCATTTATGAAGCTTTTAAGTAGGTTTAAACTATTTTATAGTAATGTTAAAATCTTTTTTTCCATTTTTTCAATTGCTAATATTGCTCATATTTTAATCTTCAATTGTTTAAACAGTCTGTTTGAATACTGTATTATATTACATTAAATATCCTCATAGTGATCTACACCTCAGAGTGTCACATTTATAGTGTGAAGTTACTATGCTTTCTAGAATCATCCCTTATGCATTTTTTCTTTCAGTCTATACATTTTTATCATAGGGACTGGCTAGGTGATGAAACTTTGAAATACATGATACATTTGCATACATATGCACGAATACCTTGAAGTCTGGAGTCTATTTTCTCAAATGTATTTTAAAAATCTCATGGGAGACTCCCAAGGAATCGAATAAAAACTAGATGAGGTCTCTTTTTGAATTGTAAATTGTTTAGATTGAAGGATATCACAAGTCAGATCTGAAAACAGCTAATAAAAGAGCTTGCTTCGGAGAGGGGGTGTGTATGTATGCTTTTGTATGGATTAAGTTTGGATTTATTATTCTGAACTGTTCACCCAGCATTAATCATAAATCAATTTGGTGACAACATGAAAATATGAGACAATTTTACATGCAGCTGGGATAATCCATTTAACAGGTCAAATCAATGGTTTGCTCCATGCTTCCATTCACTTGGTGCTCCATGATGCACTGTCTTTTTACCAGTTTTATTCTTGCAGAAAATGAAGGGCAGGGCACCCACGGTAATTTTATATCCCTGTCTCATGAGACACAAATCAACTTGAAAGAAAGAGTATGTCTGCTTTAATACTCTAGAGTATTCAGAACAACAGAAATGCCAGTTTCCATGACTAAACTTAACACCTTGAAAGAAAGTATAAGAGGAGCATCTTACTCTTTCTGATTGCTTAGATACTGCATACATATTTATTTCTTTCCCCCCCC
>PVIR01023110.1:0-27428 GCA_004026965.1 Petromus typicus | reverse complement strand
CTGAGCTCAGCCTCAAATTCACATCACAGAAATCCTGCCTCTGCCTCCTGAGTGCTGGGATGACAGGCGTGAGCCACCACGCCCGGCACTGTAGGATGTGGTACTGGTTGCTGGTGGGCGTGAGTCTCCACGCCCAGTATTATATGTGGTTACCGGGAGATCGAACCCGGGCCCTTGTGCGTACAAGACAGGCGCCGGAACCACTGAGCTGAATCTCCGGCCCCATTCTTGATAGTTTTTGCCCACATGGAGCTTAAAAGCAAATTACTAAATATTTATTTCTTGTCCAAGTTGTAAGCCTCACAGACTACTGTTCCTTACAGTCAGTTCTGCTTATGGACTGGGGTGTGGTGTGGTGCTGCAGCACATTCTTGGCATGAATAAGGATCTCAATTTTAACCCTAACACTGCAGAAAAGAAAAAAACTATTGTATTTATTGAAAATGAGAAATTGGTAGGGCAGAGTAGAAGGCAACAAACTCCTTCTGCCAAGCATCTGGCTTTCTAGGCTCAAGGCCTGAGTGGTCAGTGTGACTCACCTTCTGTTGTATCCCAGAAGCAGCCATAGTCAGTATAGGAAGGAATGAGTGTGGTACCAATAAAACTTTATTAGTAAAAACAGGCCATGGGCTAGATATGCTCTGATAGGATTGTGGTTGGGTGAGAAAAGAAAGTGAATCCACACCACCTTAAATTGTATTTCATGGGGGCCGGGGAGTTAGCTCAGTGGTTCCGGCGCCTGTCTCGCAAGCGCAAGGACCCGGGTTCGATTCCCTGGTAACCACATAACAATACTGGGTGTGGAGACTCACACCCAGCAGCAACCAGTACCACATACCACAGTGCCGGGTGTGGTGGCTCACGCCTGTAATCCCAGCACTCGGGAGGCAGAGGCAGGAGGATTGTGATGTGAGTTTGAGGCTGAGCTGAGGGCCAGCCTGAACCACAAAGCAAGACCCTGTCTCCAAAAACCTAAAAAAAAAAAAAAAAAAAAAAAAAAAAAAATTGTATTTCATGCACCACCGTCACTGAGTTGTGTGTGTCCCACCATGTACCTCTGTGACCACAGTCACAGAAACCCCAGTGTCCTGAAGAGCCCAAGCTCGTGGAGCCCCAGAGCCTAAGCCGGGTCTGTCTTTCAGCTCCTTCTGCACAGAGTTCATGGCAGCGCTGGTGAAGTGGCTGGAGTTATCCGATGCTGTCCTGCCGACCATGACTGCATTTGCCAGTGGCCTGGGAGGTGAAGGGACGGACACGTTTGTTCAGATCTTATTGAAGGACCCCATCCTGAAGGGCGACCCATCTCTGATCACTCAGGTACACCCTGAAGTTGGATGGTGGCTGCCAGGGGCAGCAGAGCAAGTCATTTTCTTCAGGATCCATCTAGGAATCCCATCTGGCACGGTGCTGTGGTTGCAAGATAAACTACTCCATCATAATATATGATGGCAGTGATCATAGCTGACATTGAATATTTACTATTGATTTAATGCCCTTGCAGCACTTATGTGCTAGTACCTTTACAAAAACTGGCTCTAATTCTCAGCTTCCTTTGGTAGGTAATGCAGGTTGCGTATCCTTTCCAAAATGCTTGAGACTAGAAGTCTTTCGGATTTGGGGGTGGGGTTTGGAAATATTTGCATAGACTAATGAGATGTAATGATGATGAAACCTAAGTCTAGACAATCAAATTCAACACAGAAATTTTAAGTGTTAAGGATGGAAACCAGAGCCTCAAGCATGTTAGTCAAATACTTCAGATGTGGGACCCAAGTCTAAACATGAAATTCATTTATATTTCATATACCGTAAACACAGAGCCTGGATGCAGTTTTCGACAGCCTTGTTAATAATCAGGCACATGAAATGATTTCATGATTTGGAATGTTGTGGCATCAGATTGATGCTCAAAAAGTTTCAGACTGGGGAGCAGTTGGCTGTTGGATTTGGGATGAGATATGCCCAACCCGTATCATTTGACCTCTGAGAAAAGTAACACACAGAGAGGTTAAATAACTTGCCCAAGCTCATAGCATTTGTAAGAGGTCAAGCCAGGATTTGAACCAGCTGGTCTGACTCCAGGACCCGTGTCCTGTACCTCTCTCTGACGCAGCAGCTTTGCTTTGGGGCCCCAAGACGTCACCTACGCCCACTCTGCACAGTTGTGAGTGCAAAGGGAGAAAGCGGCCCCTTCCGCTCCTTTCTTCTTTTACCTCATGTTCCCATGTTTGTTTTCATATTTGCTTGTTTATCATTTCAAGCACCTGTTTGCAAAAGGGAAGAAGGGTTTTGTCTGTCTTAATCAGCACACAGGAAGCAATCTATCCTCCGAGCTGTCTTACTGTCGGTCTGCTCAGCACTGATACCCCTTTCCTTTCTCCTCAGGACCTTCTCAGCTTCTCCCTGAAGGAAGGTAAGTTGATTTGCTAAGATCTGTAAAGTGTGGGTAGCAGGGAAGCCAGGGTGGGGTGCTGCCATGTGCAATCCAGGTTGCCAAAGCCTTAAGGGAAGGGAGCCCAGCGTCCCAGGTGTACAATGGGCACAGTACTTTGTGCTGAGCGTTGTGTGGTGCTGCTTAGAGCCCACTCATGTCTTCCTCACCAGCCCTGTAGTTTTCCTTTCCCAGCAGCCCGCAAATTCATCCCCTTGCCCATCGCCCAGCACCCTGGCCTCAGCCACCACCAGGCCCTTCTGAGTGACAGCAAGAGCCTTCTCTCTGGTCACTCTGGCCACTTGCACTCTGAAGGCCCGTGAACAGGGACAAGAGCCAGTTGTTCTATTTTCTAAAAAAAAAAAGAATTTCTTTAAACTTACAGTATCTTTGGTTCTAAGAACACATTTAAAGCCAGGTCAGATGGCACATGACTGTAATCCCAGCACTCTGGGAAGCTGAGGGAGGATGATCACAAGTTAGAGGCCATCTTTGACAGTATACCAATTTGGCAAGACTGTCTGAGAAAGGAGCCGAGTGCTGGGGATGTAGTTCAGGTTCCATGCCCAGTAACAAAAAGAAAAAAAAAAAAGGAAGTAAGGAGAACAATAGTGGGAGAACACAGTCGAAGGCCTTGAGAGACAAGCTCAGTGCCATCGGTGAGCCATTTCCCGACTCCTTTCCCCCGATGCACCAGGGCAGAGGCCCCGTCTGGCATGTTTACTGTGGTTTCCCAGCACCTGCACTGTAGAGGGAGTCGTGGACGGCAGTTAGTATTTGTGGGAGGGAAGAAAGAGAAGGGAGAGAGGATGGATGGATGATGAATGGATGGAAGGAAGGAAGGAGTGAGGACAGGAGAAGGAAGAACTGAAAAACGGATCAGCAGCCCTTCTTTAGAGAAGACGCTTAGAGCAGCAGGAGCAGGGCAGTTTGTCTGAATCCTCCTTCCCGTGGGACAGCAGCTAGGGCATGCGCAGAGAGCAAGCGGCGTGGGCATGCGCAGAGAGCAAGCGGCGTGGGCATGCGCAGAGAGGAAGCGGCGTGGGCATGCGCAGGTAGCATCCCCACCGCGCAGACGGATTCTTCCCTGGTTGTGAGTGATGGAATTAGCCCAGGAAATCAACACGGGAACTTGCGTTCCTCAGAAATCCTGGAACACTGGCTTTTACAGACAGTTTGGAGTTCTTAGGCCCAGAATGATCCCAAAGGGGAGTGGGGTGGGATTTTTCGAGGGTGCTAATCAAGTCACAGTCCACGAAGCTCTTTGCCCACGTAGCTGTAAAATCGCGTCTTCTGTGCGGAAGGCAGGCGTCGGTGCTGACAACCCAGCGCAAGACTGACTCAGCGCGGCTCTGGAAGTCTGGGCTCCAGGGTCCTTGGCTGAGGGGCCGCCCTGGGCACTGTACCTTCTCTGGCCTCTACCCTTTACATGCCAGTATTGCTTTCTGGTTTCGACAACCAAAGATGTCTCTAGGTGTTGCCAGATGCACTGTAGGGGACAAAACAAAAACTCTTGCCTCTCAGGCAGGGCTGGATCATTTGCATTCAGTAATCTTTATTAGTCCTTGAGGCCCTTCGATTGTGAATTATTACACAGCATATAACTCTCAAATTAGCTACTGTGCTATTATCTCCACTGGGAGGAAATTAAGGCGCAGAAGGTTAAGCACGTAACCCAGGATTATGTTTCAAAGTCCCATTTAAGATGAGGCGAATTCACTGTGGACTGTGTCGCCGGGGAAACTTAGTGGAAGCATGACTGTGCCCTTTGTAATCTGCGCGCAGAGGATCCACACTGAGCCCGGGCCTAGGCAGGCACAAGCACGTGAGTCACAGTAACCTCTGTCACAGAGTGGCGCTTGGCAGAAAGTCCATTCCTGGAAGGCAAGCCCTGCCTCCCCGATGGGTCAGACACCCCTGAGATACAACCCTCGGCGACCGGGACCTGCAGGTCCAGTGAGCCGGTTGGGGAGTTCTTGGTCAGGATCCCGCAGTTTGCCATCGATATGGAAACAGCCTGGTTCATCCAGGAAATAAGAGCTGAAGCTCCAAGATGGGCGTGATGGGCACGTCTGTCATCCTAGCACCTGGGCGGCTGAGGCAGGAGGATCACAAGTTCAAGCCCAGCCTGAGCAACTTAAAGATTGAACAAAACAAAAACATTGCTGGGAATGTCGTTCAGTGGGGTTTCAATCTCCATTACTTAAAAAAAAAAAGAAGGAAGACCTAACCACCCAGTGGTGTGAGGCACAGGGAATAATCTAATATTGGACATCCTCTGAGTGCCTGCTGTGTATGTGGCTTGGAGCCGAGTCTCCCTTAGAGGGACCAATTTGTGTAGCACTACTGTGACCCTAGGATGCTCTTGCTGTCCCCGTTTCATAACAGAGAAAACTAGGATAGAGAATAAAATAACTAGCTCGAGGCCACCAAGCCAAGGAGCAAGAGACAGATCCTGACGGGGCAGGGTAGCCACACAGCCCACCTCGGTGCTGCTCTGCCCCCACATGCAGGCATGTGAGACCTCATCTCTACCAGTAACCGAGTTGAGAGGGCCGTCACAGGGCAGTGAAGGGTGCGCGCCTCGAGCATGTAGCAGGTGCAGCAGGAGCGCCAGAGCTCAGAGGGGCCCCCTCACCTCTGCCCTCTGTGCCCACCACTAGGGTCCTGCAGTAGGTTTCTCATCACCTTAACACTTCCTGTCCTAAGCCCCAAGGAGAACTGGCAGCAGTTGAACTACTTCCTGGAGAGGGCCCGCGTAGCGAAGCTCTGCCTCCCAAAGCAGACCCTTTCTTTGCCCATGGAGAACTTGCACCCAGTGCCCAGTGGCACACAGGGTGCTGTCCACATGCAGGGTGCCAGGGGCTTGGAATCCACGGTGGTTTCTCCTTCATAAAAAAATGTTTTTATCTATAGTAAGATAAAGATAATGAGTCAATATTGTGGAAGAAAGGCGTCAGTGGGGAGGCCCGGGAATGGAGAGGCAGCGTGCAGCGAGTGTGTGTGTGTCCCCTGGACCCCAGGGGAGGAAAACAAGAAGCCACACACTGGCCGGAAGGGGCAGCTCACAGCCTCCCAGCAGCCTCTGCTCCCAGGGGGGCGTTGCTGCTGTGAACCCCTCTTGATGACTTCCTGGTCTGCTTTTGTGAGGCAGAAGCTTCTGTTATTTGCAGGTCCCAGGGAGTTCTGGGTTCTGTAAATCGAAGGAAAAGTTACTGATTAGAATGCCTTATGACTCAGGTGTTTTTAGTTCCTTTTCCCAGGAATAGATAATTCTGCAGTTAATTATTAGAATCCATACAGATTCCTTTCTTCTAGGGAACGGAGGAAAACATCGGAAGTGGCTGGGTGGGTGGGGACAGGAAGAACCGTTTGGTCTGCAGCAAAGCTAGGAGACTGATGCACCGCCCAGCTGTGTGACTTCCGAAATTAGTGATTTTAAAGAGTCCACCGAGAGCAAGCAGAGCTACGGGATTTATTTAGGTTTTCCCTGGGTGATAGCAGCTGAGCATGGCTTAGAAAAAAAGCTGGTAAAAGCGTGACAGCTCACCATGCGGTGACCCTGGATGCCCCCTCGTGATGCACAGACCACGTCCCAGCACTGGCTGGATTCACCAGCTGCATCTGCTCCCTGCTCGTCAGCAAAGCCAGATTTAAAATGTGCTCTTGCGTGCGGCATGGAGCTCAGTGGTAGAGCACGTGCCTAGTGTGGGCGAGGCCCTGGGTTCCAACTCCGGCCGTTGGGGGGGGCGTTGTTCACATTTCACAGATAAAGAAAAGGGCTCAGAGGTCCAGAGACTAATCTGAAATCATTTAGCCAATGAGGAATTGGAATGAAAATTCAAAGGTCCAAGTTTCTACCTCTGGGCCCCTTTTCTCCAGTTTGGAGGGAGGAACTTGGCCTTGACGTCTTCCCAAAGATCTGGGCTTGTCCCATGTGTGTCTCAGTAGGTTCAAGGTGAATCTCAAACTCACCATCCCAGTCCTGGGGCCCAGAGTGGAGCCCTTGCCTAGGAGAGGCTGCCTGGTGCCTCAAGGCAAGAGGCTGCGTGGTCTTACTCCAGGAAGTGGGGCAAGGTCAGGGTGTCATTGCTGGGTGTGGCCGACACCAAGCTGGGGGCTGCCGTTCATCCCTCTGTGCCTGAGATGGTGTTGCTGGTGAGGTTCCTCAGCGGTAGCTTCAGTACTGAGGGGTGCTGGTGGGGGAAGGGCTCTAGGGTGGGGGAAGGGTTCTGACTGGATCCTGGTGCTGCTCCAGAATTGCCCCTAGAGTGTGCGGTTGTGTCTGCCCTGTGCACAAGGGCTGTCCAGCGGCCCTGGCTCACTCCTGCCCCCTAGCGGCACAGCCAGTCACCCTGGGTATGTGTCACCTTTGGGTGTGCCAGTCGCCCTGGACTGGAGCTATCTCTAGGATTGTGTACGGAAGCTAGGACTCACACCTGGCCGCGTGGGATTGACTGGAACCCCAGATACACAAATGTAGGCATCAGACTTTTTCAAACAGCCACAGTGGAATGAGCGGAAATGTTGACACCAGGTAATCCTACATCGTTACCTGCTCCTCTGCTCTCTCTGCTGTGTGACTTTGAGAAAGTTTCTCAGCCTCTCTGTGCCTGTTCTTCTCTCATTTGTGAAATAGAGCATCATAACGCCAATTTCCCAGGCCTTGGCAGGAGGGTAAACAAGCTCCTTGAATGATGTCTGGCACTTAGGTCAAGCCAGGGACATTGGTCTCTGATTTGCTTTGTCTGCAGAGGTGGCAGGTGGGTCCTCTTGATCACGCATCTCTCTCCAGGGGTGAGTGAGGGGCCTCTGCAGGAGGACAGCCCTGTTGCTTGGAGAAGGAACAGCCCACGGCTCAACTCCTTGTTGAGCTATTAGGAAACCAGATTCCAGAGTCCCACACCTGCATGGATGGTCAGGGAACCCAAGTTTTCACAGGGTACTCGGTGACCTTTACACTGAGTAAAGTTTAGGAACCATTGTCCACATTGTGGTCACAAAGCTCCAAATCGCCATGTTCTGCCCTCGGGAAAAGGACCACAGAACAGGTCCTGGTCATTGGACCACAAGTCGAGGGCTGGAATCTGATCTGCCCCCAGAAGCAGGTGGGTACTGTTGCTGGCTGGGGCCTCTCCTCTTCTGGTGGGGCTCCCCGGCTTTGAACTCAAAGCCCAAAGGCAGGGCCGGGGATTTAGCTCAGTGGTTCCAGCATCTGCCTTGCAAGCAGAAGGTCCCAAGTTTGATCCCCAGTAACCACATACCACAGTGCTCACGCCTGTAATCCCAGCACTCGGGAGGCAGAGGCAGGAGGGCTGCTGTGAGTTTGAGCCTCACCTGGGCTACATAGGGAGCTCAAGGCCAGCCTGAACTACAGACTGAGACCCCATCTCAAAAAAAGATAAAGAAAAAAAAAAAAGATAAAGGGCTAACCCTGACTCAGGGAGGTCATGACGGAGGAGCAGAGGCCAAAAGCAGCGGACGGCTTGGGAGAAGCTTGCAGCGTGCAGCTGTCTTCTGACCTGGTTCTCGTGTCACCTGTGAGATCAAGGACACAGCTTGTGCCATGTCACTCCTCACCAGCTGGGGGACCCAGGCAAGTCCCAGAACTTCTGCACCCCTTTCCTCTTCACTAAGCCACAGCGATTCCCAGTGTCTGCCTCCCGGAGGGCTGGGCACCTCCAGATACAGGACACGCAGAGGGAGCAGCGCAGTCGGGTCCAGAAGTAGCAGGAGACGAGGCTTCCGGATTGAGTGATTGTAATCACAGGTGTTTCTGCTGGGAGGGGATGTGACACCTATCCAGTGTCACCATCCTCCACATTCTAGACTACTCCCAAAGGAGGCCGCTCCATTCATTCATTCATTTGCTTCTCTGTTGGTAAGTCCTGTAAAGATACTAAACCCCACTTTGTTTTAGATACTGACCCAGGTGCAGGGGGTTGAGGGACAGAGGCCATGGTGTAGGACCACGGAGGGCTTCCCAGAGCAAGTGGCCTTCGAGGAAGGGAGCCGTGAGCAGATCTCAGAGTTCCAGGCAGTGACAGCTCTGGCACTTTCAAAAGCAAGATTTGGAAGATACTGAAAACAGAGGGCCCAGGGGGAGATGGGGCGCCAGCAGGGAAGGGCGTGGGCTGTGTGTGGTGCGGCAGTGAGCACAGCAGGCGAAGGACCCGGCAGGCAGGGGGGAAGTGGGTCATCAAAAGCCAGCACGTCCTACGAACTCGGCACTGTCTCGGCTCGGGCCCGGGAGGCAGCAGGGAACAAGACCCAGGATCCTGCCCCATCAGATTGACCGCGGAGCCCCCCAGTAGCAGCCACCGTGCTGCAATTGGAAAGGGCCAGCCCAGCAGAGCTCTGCAGGAGGCGCTTCCCAAGTAGCGAAAATGTCACAGTGTCAGTGCACGGGCCTTGTGGCTGGCATAAGCTGCCTGTTGGAAGGACAAGTGCTGGTAACAGGGCAGAGAAAGATGGAAGATGAGGTGAGAGGGTCTCGGGAAGGGGCCAGATTGAGACCATAGGAAGGGAATGTGGATTCTCTCTTAAGAGCACCAGGGAGCCGTTGGAGACTTGCCTTAAACCGAGGAGAAAACACAATCAGGTCAATGACCTTAAAGAATCTCAGTGGCAGATGAGGTTCAGGGACCAGAATGATGGATGAGAAACCACAGAGGTGGCTCTGGAGGCTGACAGGCAGCGGGGGCAGCAGTGACAGGTGGTGGCAGACAGAGGTGGAGTGGAGCGCTCAGACCCAGCCCGGAGGAGTAGCTGTCCACGTGCGCTGATAGATTGGACTTCAGGATGGGGCACCGGGAGAATGGAGGGCAGTGCCAGGCTTTGGCTGAGCCCGAGTGGACAGCTGGATGGGGCACATGTTAGAGGCAGGCCTTCGGGGAGTGAGCTGCCGCCTGGCAGGCTGGCAAGAGTTTCGACCAGAGAACTCCATGACCTGGGAAGCCCCCGAGCCACGACCCCGTCTCCCTTCCTTAAACAGAAGCTCAGCTCCAAAAGCAGTAGCCTACCACCTACGTCCCTGTCTCTTACGAGGCTGTTCCTGACATCCTGACCACGGAAATGTTAATCACCTGTGCACCTGGCACTGGGTCCTGGGCACTGGCTGAATCACTGCTGTCTTGAAGTATACCGATGAACATTGTATTAGTGCTGATTATGATGACTGCCCATTAGTCACCGTGGCCAAGCCTTGATTTCCACCGCCCGATTATCACTAGGCACTACAGACTTTGTGTTTTCAAAACAACAGGAGCTGCTTTGTCTGTAGAGGCTTTATGAACCCATTAACTCCGAGATGCAATGTGTGATCATCTGTCCTTCAGCACGTAGTATTCATCCGGGAAGTTGGCCAAGGGCATCCAGGTGATGTGGCCAGTCCATGTGCTGGACAGATGGCCACCTCTGAGGACCCCAGGTCAAGGCAGGACCTGATTTCTTCAGCTGAAACCTCAAGGTTAAGACTTTGGGGGCTAAGTCATGGTGAACAGGAAGCACGTGGCCTGAGAAAGAGGGCTCCCCAAGCCAGGGTTCAGGAAGCTTCACTCTGGACAAGTGTCTCGGCCTGGGCTCCTGGGAGCTGGAGCTGGGAATTCGTATTTTCAATAGCTCGTGTCTTCACAGCGCCCCCAAGGAAAGTTGCTGTAGAAGAACTGAGTACCAAGTCCTATTTCTTTCCCTCGTCAGAGAGATCCGACCAGGAAGCCATAAAGATGCCACATTTGAGTCCTAAATAATTTGCTGTAAAAAACAGAAGTGTGTGGGGGCCGGGGAGTTAGCTCAGTGGTTCCGGCACCTGTCTTGCAAGCGCAAGGACCCGGGTTCAATTCCCTGGTAACCACATAACAATACTGGGCGTGGAGACCCACACCCAGCAGCAACCAGTACCACATACCACAGTGCCGGGCGTGGTGGCTCACACCTGTAATCCCAGCACTCGGGAGGCAGAGGCAGGAGGATTGTGATGTGAGTTTGAGGCTGAGCTCAGGGCCAACCTGAACCACAAAGCGAGACCCTGTCTCAAAAAACCTAAAAAAAAAAAAAAAACAGAAGTGTGTGCATTCACAGATACACTTGGAGCTCGTACTGTGTGCTTTGCTTCAGGCAGTTGAGCTTGTGGACCGGTAAGACACAGACAAAGACAGTGACGTGGGGAAGGTGTAGAGAGAGGACTCTGAAAGGGACCTGAGCCTCCTCGGAGGGAGTGACCCAGAGAGGGTTCACACAGAGGGGTGGCTGAGCTCCTCCTGGGGGGATGCAAACGCAAGTGCAAGTGTTCAGTGACAGAATCACACACACACACACACACACACACACACACACACACACACACACGTCCATACCTGACCCCTGGAACCAGTGACTTTGTTACCCTGCTTAGCCAAGGGTTTTGTAGCTACAACTGAGATGGAAGCTTATCCCCTGCCTTCCCAGTGCCCAGTTCTCATGGGCTTCGTCAGGACAGAAGGAGGGGCGAGGTGAGAGAAGCAGAGATTGCGGTGGCCTCCCAAAGCTAGAAAGGCAAAGAGCGGCTTCTCCACCAGCACCTCCAGAAGGCACACAGCCCTGCCGACACCTTGATTCAGGACGTCTGGCTGCAGCCCTGGAAGATAATAATTTGTACTGTTAGAAACTTGAAGTCTGGTCTTTGTTACGGCAGTCATAGGAAACTAATTCGCTCAGTGCACAGACCACTGCTGTAAGTGATGTGTATTTATGTCTCAGAATAAAGGCCTCTTAGGTAGAAAACAGCAGAGGAGGGGTTAAAACTGAGATGGCCCAACCAAATTCACTCAGGTCCAAGAGATGGTGGCTGGTGAGAGCCGATTCCCACAATGCCAGGCTGCTGGGCGTGGCCTGAGCTCTGGAGCTGGGGTGTAATGGGGAGGAGCAGCGCCAAGGGGCTTGGCAGGGGCCTCTGGAAGGGTCCCAGGACCTAAGCAAGTGGGGGCTTCAGAGATGGGAAAAGGAGAGAAGTTGGCATCTGAGGGTAAATGGGTGATGGGGGCCTCTCACCCCAGATGGGTGACGGGGAGGTGTTACATTCTAGGTCACCGAGAGGAGATTCAGAGGCCCTTTTGCCACACAGGGGCCCAGGAGCTGGCATCTGGGCAGGGCTGACCGCTTCAGCTGGCGGTGGAATCAGCCTCATGTAGGTGCCAGCCAGTGTGGCAGGGCAGAAACCCGTCCAGTAGCGTTGGTTCGTTTCTCAGCCACCTCACCCCATCCTACTAGCTAGGCATTAACATTCTTACCAGCTAGGTAGTTAAAGTTCGGTTAAATTTTGATAGATATTTTTTTCACTTGTAAAGTTAACTCACAATTGACTGTGAGCAATTTTGGAAAAGATGCAGTGGTCCATACCTACGATGCCAGCACTTCGGGAGGCTGAGGGAGGAGGATTGCCAAATCTGAGCCTGCTCAGGCAGTGTACAGCTTAGCAATAGGTTGTTTCAAAAGAAAAGGGAAAAACTCAGGGATCAGTAGTTCCGGTGCCTATCTCACAAGCACAAAGCCCTGAGTTTGATCCCTGGGACCAAAAGAGAAAAGAAAGAGCTGGGGGTACAGCTCAGAGCAGAGGCTGTGGGCGCAGTCCCCAGTATCTCATACACACACACACACCATTCATGACATATTTCTTCCTTCACTTTTTTTCCCCTATAAACTTATGTTTTGTTTTATTTCTCTTCATTGGGACCCTATGATATATTATTAAGTCAGCCTTCTAAGCACTTTTAAAATTTATTTCGTAGTTTATACATTTTTTTCAAAAGTATAACAGACTTTCCTCGTGAATCATTTCATTTGGCCCCATAGTTATGCACGGGGCAGGTACACGTAGTTGATTTAATTCACTCTCCGATATCAGGGAATCTCCAGATTATTCCAATGTATGTTAGAATGTAGGCTTTGTTTACTTCAGTGGCCTTGTTGACTAAATACCATATTTTCTCCATAGAAGATTTCTTAAATTGAAATTCAGAAATGGAATCACTGGGGCAAAGGGATGCATGTTCTGTAAAGAGTGGATTCACGTTGCCAAATTTTCCTTCTCAAAAGTTGATACCCAGGGCACAATCCCATCAGTGATATCTTTGCGCAGAGGTTTTTTATCAACTTCTTATCAGCATTGGGACTGAGAAAACTGGCCTTTGCTCACTTGACTGGTGAGAAGCACTACCTGGGTAGCATTTCTGACAGTCGCGTGGTGCTGTCTACCAGGAATCTGGGTATTGTTTCATTGACTGGTTCTCGCGGAGTCATGTCTTTGAGTTGTTTTTCTACTGCTGCTAATATCTCTGTGCTTAAAACTGAAACTGATTCCTCTGCTCATCTTTTTCTCTTTTGAGGATGTTATGATGCCCGAGCCAGAGTCCTCGTTTGCCACATGACCTCCCTGCTCCAAGTGCCCTTGGAGGAGCTGAATGTCCTTGAAGAGACTTTCCTTGAAAGCCTGAAGGAAACCAAAGACGAGGAGTCTGAGTAAGAGCCCTGCAACCCTTGGCAGGAAGCACGGATTCCCACTTGGAGATAAGAGGTCTCTCCTTCTCCACTGAGAGACGGAGCGGGGAGATGGAGAGAGTGTTAGATGTACAGTTCCAGCAGCGGCCCTGACTTGCTGTGTGACTTTGACAGTCACTTGCCCTCTCTGGGCTTCTCATTTGCAAGAGGACAGGGGGTCGTGGGTGATTGCCACGGGCTATGCTTCTGTCTTAACACCCAGGCATACCCTGGCACCCTACTCCACCACAGGCTCTTGTGATATTCTGTCCCAGGCTCAAGTGACCAGAGTTCTGACACCTGCCTTCAGTTTGACTTTGGACAGGTACCCCTTTCTCAGAGCTGCAACCTTCCTATCTGCATAATGGGTGTAAGGGTAGCACAGTGTCAGGGTCATTAGGAGAAAGGAAAGGGACTGTATTTTTTAGGGTTTTTTTTGTTTTTGTTTTTTTTTTGCTTTTTAACTCGAGGCCTCTGTGCTGAGCTACAACGCCAGCCCTTTTTTTGAGTGAGGTTCTCACTAAGTTGCCCAGACTGGGCTGGAACTTGTGATCCTCCTATCACCTGCCAGAGTGCTCAGATCATAGGTGTGCACCACCGCACCTGGCTGGAAAGAGATCAGATAATAAAATGCTCAGTCCGCGACTGACACGCAGCAAGTACTCCATAGATAGGAGTCTCCTCCTCCGTACTTCCCCTTAGCCCATCAGTCAACAGCAGCTTTGCTGTTGTGTGTGGACAGAGTAGAGAGAGAAATTAGCCTGATAATCGGCCGGAGCAAGCTCATTGCATTTGCCTTCTACGGAATCCAATCTCAGGGCCATAAATAGTCCCAGTGTCAGTCTGATTGCAGGCTGTTGTGACCAGCTCCCTCCTCGTACTGGGTTTTCCCCCTCCCAGATGGCTTTCCGTGAGCAGCCGGGTAACACCACTTCAGCCCAGCTGGAAATTTAACCTCAAAGCCAGCTTCAGAGCCAGCGCTGTCTTCCTGCCACCAGGGTTCCTGAGGCAAAGGGAGCGGTATTACCTTGCGAAAGGAGAAAATGGGATCTGTGGAAATAATCAAGAAACATTCGTGCTTTGAATCCCAGAGCTGTGTCAGTAAGGAAATACCTGGATCACAAGGCCTACCCAGGCTCTTTGATGTATTGAAAATTTATAGGCCTTGAAATGAAGGAAACTCCATTCCAACTTGGAAATCCTTTATCAGAAGGAAGTGTATCACTTAGAAGAATTTGTTTGATGGTATCAATAATGTCTGATCAAGGAAGATGTAAGGGAAAAGTTCTAACAAAGCCTGGCTTTTACCCAGTGTGTGATCGTGGGCAAATTATTCAACTTCCCTGGGCCTCAGTTTCCTTCTCTGCAAAATGAGGATGAAAATAGGATGCTTCCTTTTCGTAGTGTGGGCCGAAATGAGTCCACACACATAAAAGACTTCAAATGGGCCTGGGACAGAGTAACTACTCCATACGTACCACTGTCTGTTGTTGTTAACAGCACTGTAATAATTGTATCACCACATACGAACCTTTTCCTAGAAAGACATACAGTTTGAAGGACGGTAGAGACTCCGGAAGGATCTGAGAGCCAGAGGAGAAAGAGCTAATGTCCACCCCAAGACCTGATTCTTAGTTTGATTCCGCTGCTCACTGTGCGGCCTTGGACAGGTTGCTTGCCCTCTCTGGGCTCCAGCACAGTTTTTCACCTGTGCAATGAGACGTTCAGGTTATATATGGGCTTCTTTTCACTCTGAGGTTCCACATTCTGGGAGATGAGCTTATGTGCAGTGCTTTGGAGTCAGGATTTTGAGTATGAGGGTCACGCCCCCTTCCTGGTCCCCATCTGAGCCCTGTGTCCATCCAAGCCTCCTTCACCTGTCGCGTGTCACATGGAAGTGCCATTAACATCTACATGAGAGGGTTGTTGAGAGGATTAGACTAATTGGCACGTGTCAGATGGCGGTGTCACGCCTGGCACGCAGCAGTAAGCAGTCACAGGGTGGTGGTGTTGGAGGTGGACGCTGCTGGCCTCTGAGTAACACGGTCACCATCCAACTAACCAAACCCTTCTGGGTGCGGCCACAAGCCACCGCATCCGACCCTCACAACACCGACCAGGACCTCCCATGAACCGGGTCAGACCAGTGACATTGCTCACGATGTCACGCCTCTGGCTGGTGGCTCCACGATTCAGCCATCATGTCCAGTACGGGTGTCATTTACCAGATCCTCGAGGCCTGGTCCCCCTTAGTTCTGAGGAAGGCAGTTAAGAGAATTCTTCATGAGCCCTTCAGCTTCCATGGAGAAAAGATTCCTAGTCCTCAGAGACAAGCTCATCCTGCTAGTTAACATCAGAAAAAGAAACAAAATTAAGTCTTTAAACGTAGGTTGTGCGCTGGGGTGTCGCTCAGTGCGGACAAAACAGAGTCCTGTGGCCAGCAAGGCAAAGAAAATACAAACGGCAGGTAGAGGCAAGGACAGGAGGGACCGTGAACTGCCTCTCCGGGAGAGCAGATGGGGGTGAATGTAAATGTTTGCGGCCCCATCACGTGGGCAGAATTGTTTTGTTCTTGGGGTGTCTTTGGTATCAGCGTGGGATCTGGCCCAGATCCACAGTGTAGCCTCAGCCACCACCCTTAGCTGACAAAGAACGGCAACTCCACTTCATTTCTGGTGTCGCCGAGTGTGTCTGTGTGACGCTTCGGGCTGCCATCGTGCCTAAAGAGAGGGCAGAGTCTGTGGCAGGGACAGAGCTGTCATCTGCATCCAGAAATACCGAAATCTGTGTCCTGAGGCAGAGGGGCTTTTAAGATGTGACAGACAGCATGAGTCTCCTGGGCATCACAGGTTGCAGTTCAGTTAACTGAAGCAATTGACAGTAAAATGCTGTGATAATTAACAGTGACTGGAAAATCTATTCATTTTATGTAGAAAACAATCACTAAGAATGAGCAGTCTTGCATAAATGGAGAAATAGATTAGCTTTTCGGGTGAGTATCAGGAGTGAGTGCTTCGGCTAAGTATCTTTAGCCGAAGATAAATACCTTCGGGATATTTTTATATAAAAATACCTTCTTTCAAATCAGCAAATGTTTATAAACATTTAAGGAATAACACAGGTGGAAGAGGAGAGGTCTGGGCGTGCAGCGCAGCGGGAGAGGGCTTGCCTCACATGGACTGCAGAATCACTTTTAACAAAGACTACTAGTAGAGATGAGAGAGCATATTATCCAGCTAATCTTTAGAAAGTGGATTTGATGTACTACGATACGTGCGTTTAAATCACACACTCTTCGAGAACCAGACGGTGTTTATTTTTTACTTAGTTTATTCACATCAGGCCATAATCTTTCCTTCCATGAAACTCAGCTGAAAGCGATGACAGTCGAGTATCTTAGAGTGCAGGTCTCATTGACCGAACAGTCTATATGCAGACAGTGCCCGGAATGTCAAAGGCACTAACTCAGAAGTTTGTGTTTGGATGGCAGGTGTTCTGTACTCTGCCTACATGTTTTTCTTTGTTTGTTTGTTTGTTTTGAGGCAAGGTCTTGCTTTGTAGTTCAGGTTGTCCCTGAACTCATTTTGTGACCCAGGCTACCCTCAAACTCAGCAGTCCTCCTGCCTCTGTCTCCTGAGTGCTGGGATTACAGACGTGAGCCACCAGGTCCGGCATTGTTGTATGTGGTTACCAGGGATCAAATTGGGACCCTGCATTTGCAAGGCAGATGCCGGAACCACTGAGCTAAATCTCCAGCCCCCACTCCATCTACATGTTTTTGTTGAGCCAAAATATCCTTCCTGTGTCCCTCAGGTTTTCACAGCACATGGGGAGCCATCACTACCGAACAGTGGTCACCTTCAGGCCTTGTTGGAATAATTGGGTTCTAGTATATAAACTGCCCACGCAAGCACTGGGATAATAGAGTTCTGGTCATGAAACATTGCCTGAGTGTTCTCCAGGGCCAGGGTGCAGAGCCGTGGAGGGCAGAGAGCTCAGCCTGCGCCCTGAAGGTTTAGCCTTTTCAACCGTAGACACCGCAGACTCCCTGGAGGGACATGTTACAGATGCACACTCCTTACCCTCACACCCAGATGGCCTAGTCTCAGGATAACATGGTACAGGGAGCATGATGTACCCGCAGTCAGAGCATGTAGGCAGCCATGGGGCTCCGGTAGGATGTGCCACACAGTGGCTGACTCTCGAAGTGTGCGTGACATCAGGCTGGACACAGGCAGGTCAGAAGGGGCCCAGCAGGTGGCACAGCCAGGCATGGTTATACTTTCCCACTTGGCATTGGCTGCCGGGCACCACTGTCTCTCAATCCTCCCATGAAGTCCCTCTCTATTTCCTTTACCTAGATGGGGAAATCAAGGGTCAGAAGGTGCCTCTGTCCAGGCCCTGCGCCCAGTCCACAGTCAGTGTGCGTTGAATCCAGTGTGGCCGACTCCAGCGCCACGCTGCTGGGCTCCAGCACGTGCCTGTTCTGTGCTGTCAACATGCATTTTTTTTTCTTAGTCCTTGAACTGTGCTGAAGGTCAACACTTTCCAGCCTCTCTGTTTGAACTGAATTAAGGATTATCAATTAAGGAGCAAAGCAATTAAGGATCAAAGTATAGATTGCCAGCTACTGTTTAGGAGGAAATTGTTCTAATCATGAAAAGCATAATAAAAGCAACAAACATATTCCATGATTACAATATGCTGGTCATATGACTCATTTCATTTCATTCTCATCGACACCCTTGGAATTTCATACTATTACTCTCCTCGTGTGTTCGATGAAGAAACCCAGATGTGACAAGTACTGTGCATGGCCACAAATTGGTAAATGGTTCAAAGGATAAGTAGAATTTGCTGCTGTAAAAGGGACCCCCAAATCTCAGTGACTCCCACACACTGGAGCCTTATTTCCTGCTCATATTATAAAATGTCCATTTCGGGTCCCTTGAGACTTCCGTCCAGGCTGTGTTGGTTGTGGGTTCCGGGCTGACGGGGTGACTCCTGTCTGGAATGGTGCTGGTCTCTGGTCAGAGTGAAAAGGAGACATAGCAGTTTTAGGTTCTGCCACAAAGGGCGTCCCATCCTTCCACCTGCATCTCATTGATTAAAGTGGATCACGTGACGGATCTGCTCTAGAGGGCGGGGTGCACTAAGTTCCTCCATAGTGGCAGGTCCCAAAGCCTTGCGTTCAGCCACAGACCGAGTGTTTTTAAATAGTTGGATCTTTACTAGATATGGTACTTTTCCTCCATATCATTATCACCCAGACAATACAGTATAACAATGCTTTGCATCGTGCTAGGCATTATCAATATCCTGGAGATGATTTAAAGTATGTAGGAAGATATGTGTAGGTTAAAAGCAAATATCGCACCATTTCTGATAGGGGACTTGAACACTCGTAGAGTTGGTACTCTTAGAGAACCCTAGAACCAATCCCACACTCGGAAAATGGGGACTTGGTGAGTGGTGGTCCAACCTGTGCCATGGCAGAAGCTGGTTACTTGCTGAGCTTGCCCCTTCTCGACTTAGTCATTGTCCTCCCTTCCGGGCAGCTGGGTGCGTGGAAGTGTCCTCACCCGCGTGCAGACAGCGCCATGTCCATCATGGCAGCCGGGGGCGCAGCTCAGTGGCAGGGCACTTGCCTGGCACAAGTGAGGCCCTGGGTTCCTGGACACAAATGGAATCACAGATAAGCACTCGTGCAGGCATGCCCGGGATTTTATCACTGGTCTCTGCTTCTCCTCAGTGAACCAACCTAGAAATGCCACACTTTAGACCAGCAGAGGACACGGAGAGAACGGGAGGTGACCTGGCAGAGAGCCACAGAGTGTGGCACCCCCTGGAACTCAAGTTCCCCTCTTGGTGTGGTCCCTGAGGAGACACAGGAAATAAATGTGGGCCGGCCGCGCGGGTTTTCAGCTCACAAATACCTGTTGCTCACACATGCAGCACCCAAGGTGCCAGCGCAGTGTGCGTTCACAATGAGTGTACTGATTGTGCTACATGTGACTGTGCGTGCCCGTAAACCCAGCACTCCAGGAAGCTGAGGCAGGAGGGCCGCAAGTTTGAACCCAGCCTGGACAACTTAGCAAAACCTCATCTCAAAATGAAAAGGGCTGGGGGTGTAGTTCAGTGATAAAACATCCTGCGTTTGATCCCCAGTACAGAAAGCAGGAAGGAAGGAGAGAAGGCAGGTGATAAAGCCTGGTGGAAGAACAGCCCTGGGTTCAATCCCCAGGTCAAAGAGAAAGAAGGAAGAGGAGGCGGAAGGGCAGAAAAAGACTAGAGATTTAGCTCAATGGAAAGGCCCTGAGCTCAGTCCCCAGAACCGCCAAGGGGTGGTACTTGCTGACCAAGGAGACAGAGCAGAATTAATGTAATCTTCACAGAGCAGCCGCCTCACAAGGAAGATGTTACTGTCCCGCTCTGCACAGGAGGGTATTAGGGCTCAGGATGATACAGTTTTACGACTCCAAGCGCCGCTGGGCCTGACACTTGCGCTTCACAGACGTTCCGTCCCGCGCCGACACCAGTGTCTCCCGGGCGGTGACCTGTGTTACCTCTTCACGCATCTGTCATGTGGGGACAACAATAAATTGTTTTCTCAGAATGAGATAAAACGTGGGAAGCACGGTGGCTGGTGTCAGGGAGCCCTCAGTAAATATTAACCACTTCCCGACAATCATTATCACCCTCAACCCCGCTATCACCCCGTGTGGAGTTGTCCAAACTCTAGCCTCGGGTTCAGAGTCCCACATAGTGACTGCCGGTCCCGCCCTGTGCCCGATCACCCCAAAGTGGCTGAGAGAGACATGTCTGAGAAGAATATGGGGTGCCCTGACTTCAGGCCTCTCTCAGGATACCCCTGACCCCCACTCACTCTTTTCCTTTCCTAGATTTTGTAGCAAAAGTTAGAATGCATCTAGCTGGTGCTTGACCGAGGCCAGGATCTGGCCTTGTGGACTTTGTTGTAGACATTTCTGTAACCTCTCTGCGAGATGGGTTTCCTGAAGAAAGTTGGTTCTACGTGTCCCAGAGGAGGAGGGACCCCGAGGCAGAGTGGGGGACAAGGGCAGGGGAGGGAGGCAAGGGGATGTGGAGCTCTCCTGGGTAGTCATTCTGGGTCCATCTGCTGAAATATATGTTCTGTGCTTCTCTTGTTATTATTCTGCTATTGTTATTTTTTTGTCTTTTTATTATTCAAATTGCAACCTTGTTAGGATGGAGCTGTTGGGTAAGTAGCATACCCCGAACGTTGAGATTCTCCAGCTGGGTTTATGTGCCCAGGGTAACTTCGGCAGCTTGCTCTGCATGGCGGAGCTCCAGCCCACCACTGACCTTGGTGGAGAGGGTGGTGAGAAGGGAGGTGTCATGGGATCCCGGGCATAGGTGACCCTAAAGACCCATCTCTTCTCTCCCAGAGCTGCCGAGGCTTCCCGGAAGAAGAAAGAAAACCGGAGGAAGTGGAAGCGCTATCTCCTGATAGGCCTGGCCACCGTCGGGGGCGGGACAGTGATCGGTAAAGCCCCCTGGGAATGGTGGCAGGTGGGCTGGGGCCGCGCAGAGCAAGAGACATACTAGATGCAGATGAGGAGAGGCAGGGGGTGGGCGGGAGGCGGCCGGCGGCCTGCGAGCGAGAGGTGTGCTCCGAGCACTGTGAGGAGCTTCCATGGAGGACGGTGGACAACTGGGGGACAAGAACTCACCTTCCCTCACCGTGGGCTGCTTTCCCTGCAGGTGTGACTGGGGGTCTCGCCGCCCCCCTGGTTGCCGCCGGAGCTGCGACAATCATTGGCAGCGCTGGGGCAGCAGCCCTGGGCTCGGTGGCCGGCATAGCTGTCATGACCTCGCTATTTGGTGCGGCTGGAGCTGGCCTGACAGGTAAGATTCAGAAGGGACTCAGAGTGTTGGGATCGGCCAGCGTGGGCCCCTAGGGGACACACCCAGGTTCTCCCCCAGGATGGCTCCGAAGGAAGCACAGGAGCTTGGGCTTGATATACTCTGGGTCCTAGCCAGGCCAGACCGGAAACGGGTTCACAGGAACCAGGCCAGTGGCTCAGCCTGAGCCCGGCAGAGCCAAGTTTTGGAAACTGGGTCCCCTCCCAGCAGGCTCCTCGGGCTGCTTCGCAAGAGAGTCCGAGGGGCCTGCTGCCGCCACGCAGTGCATTTCCAGGCAAGTGTCTCCGGGACATGGGTGCTTTCCTGAGGTCAGACAGAGCAGGCTGCCCTTCACCAACCTGCTCAGCTGTGTCTGCGGCCCCTGGTGGTCCCCATGCTGACGGGACAGGCGTGACAAAGATCCAGCCAAGTCAGGACAGAGCGGTAGGGAGGACCTGGACGCAGATTCCACCTACCCTCAGCAAGTTTTTACCCTCCTCTGTCATCGGGTACAGTAATGCCACATAGAAGGCACAAGAAGATGCATTTTCTGGGGCAAGGCAGAGTCGGTCACTGCTCTGCACCCCCAACCCCTGCACGGTCCCCTCCATACTCAGTCTCATATCTGGGCCTTTAGGGTACAAGATGAAGAAGCGCGTTGGGGCCATTGAAGAGTTCACATTCCTCCCTGTGACGGAGGGGAGGCAGCTGCACATCGCCATTGCTGTCACAGGGTGGCTCGCCTCTGGCAAATACCGTAAGGACCAGGACGAGGGACAGGGACGGAGCGGGAGGGGCGGGGCCTGAGCTCCCATTCAGGTCTGGGCTGAGTTTTTTTTTTTTTTTTTTTAGGTTTTTTGAGACAGGGTCTTGCTTTTGTGGTTCAGGCTGGCCCCGAGCTCAGCCTCAAACTCACATCACAATCCTCCTGCCTCTGCCTCCCGAGTGCTGGGATGACAGGCGTGAGCCACCATGCCCGGCACTGTGGTATGTGGTACTGGTTGCTGCTGGGTGTGAGTCTCCACACCCAGTATTGTTATGTGGTTACCGGGGAATCGAACCCAGGCCCTTGCGCTTGCAAGACAGGCACCGGAACCACTGAGCTAACTCCCCGGCCCCCTGGGCTGAGTTTTTGCCTGTGAATATCTCTCAGAGATGGGCATGGGGAGACCCACGTCACAGGAGGAAACTGAGGCTCAGAGAGAGGAAGTAACCATCTCACAGCCATTCACCTGCCTATCCACCTGTCCGTCCATCCTTCCATCCATCCACCCATCATCTACCCAGCAAGCCGTATTTATAAACTGGTCCACTTACCATGCGCCACGCAGTAAGCCAGGCCCTCGGACAGCACATTCATGGCTTCTCTCCCATGGCACACGGGGTAGAAGACAGAGCAGATAATCCCAGGGAACCTCCATGGGGGGATGATAGGAGAAATACGGGAGTTTCTGGGAAGACTCCTGGAGGAAGTGACATTTAGACTCAGGGCTGATGCAAAGTTAAAGAAGCAGCAAAAAATACACCGATCCGAGGGACAGAATGTGCAAAGTCCAGCGACACTAAAGAAAACCAAGGAGAGCGTAGGACAGCTGCAGAGCGGAGAAGCACACGGCCCGGAGCATGTGAGCTGCGGCTGCAGTTGTCCCCAGAGCAAGCGGAAGGTAGCCAAGGCTCTGAGCACATGGGTGAGAGGTCGCTCCACCGTGGCCACGTGACCTCCAGTGAGCCACTTAACCTCCCCTGCCTCAGTGACTTCATTTGTCAAGTGGGACAGATTATGCCCGCCTTTGGGGGTTGCTGCAAAGATCAAGCTAAATGAGGTGACTCGTGGCAGGCACCTGGCTGCTGGCTGGCATTTCGCAGACATCAGTGCCCACTCCTGCAGGCTGTGGGGGCTCGGGGCCAGGGTGCCCAGGAGGCTCACACCCTGGCCACTTACTGCCAGGCTCACCTTTGCTAGGGTGCAGCACAAGGCCGAGCAGACCGGGCTTAACGAGGAGGACAGAGCAGGGAACTGCTGACTCCCTCGGCTCCACCTGCACAGTGGGGGCAGGTGCGCATGCTTCACGCGCCCCCTCCCGCCACTCAGTCAGCCAGGGACTGTTCTTGCCTTGATCTGTCAGGAGAGGAAGCAGAAGAACCAGGCGCGGAAGGTCAAGCGCCGGACTCAAGCCCGGGTCTTCTGACCCGAAGCTCAGGGTTTCTGTGGACCTCTTTTCACTTCCCCCGATGCAGGAGGGAAGGAATGTGGCAGAAATCTAGGTGAAGAATTTGAAATTCTGACCAGTATGAAAAGCTTGGCTTCATTTTACCCCTCTTTGCAGAGTCAAAGGTTAAGTTTAATTTGAGGAAAAGGAAACCATCTTTCCTGTTCACTTTCAGGAGTGTGAAGTGTAGGACCAGGCAGAGGGGTGATTAAATGAGGTCTCACAGCTACCCTTGGGAGAGGAGTAATCTCCCCACTTCACAGATAAGCAAAGTGAGGCTCAAGGTCATCATAGGTCATGATGTTCCCAAGGCTACCTAGGTGACTCCTAAGGAGGCAGGAGGGGCATTGACCCACAGGGTAGTGTGCTCCCCTTCCTCTGCTAATGCCTCTCGTCTTCCCCACTTGTTCATACAGCCCCCACCATCTCCCCCTGTCTGGCTCGGTGGTGTGGGACCCCTCTATCATAGATGCCGCATACCTGTCTTCTCCCCAGGCACCTTCAGCGCCCCATGGGCATCCCTGGCCCACAGCCAAGAGCAGTACTGCCTGGCCTGGGAAGCCAAGTACCTGATGGAGCTCGGCAATGCCCTGGAGACCATCCTCAGTGGCCTTGCCAACATGGTGGCCCAGGAGGCCCTCAAGTACACCGTGCTGTCTGGTAAGCCTCCCCCACCCCCACCAGCAAGGAGATACCACATCCTTGGGTGCCCGATGCCCCTAAGAAGCCAGGCGCCAAGCTGGACATGGAGACTGTGTCCCTGCCAGGGAGAAGGCTGTGGTCTTTATGAGAGGAGATTGATCAACAACAGCCCATCACACAGTGTATCCATTCACTACGGCTGTGTAACAAGCTGTCCCCAAGCGTAGTGGCCTAGAATAGTAATCATTCATTAAAAAAGCTCAAGAGTGCAGAGGCTGAAGCAGGCCGATCTCAGCAGGGCTGCTTCTGGGTCTGCGGGTCAGCCAGCTGTTGTTGGACAGCAGCTCACCGTAGCTGGGCAGCGGGAGCAACTCATCTGTGCTCTGTGTGTCTCCCTGCAGGCCATCAAGGCCACCGTGTAGCCATAGGAGGAGTTGGAGCACACAGGGAACCGTGCAGGTCTGAGACAGAGGCGTCAAGCCTCACTAGAATGTCATGACCCAGTCACGACCCTGGAGAGACCCTTCACACGCATATCCCTCTCCCCAGGCATCGTGGCTGCCCTGACCTGGCCAGCCTCCCTCCTTAGTGTCGCCAACATCATCGACAACCCTTGGGGGGTGTGTCTCCACCGGTCAGCAGAGGTTGGCAAGCACTTGGCCCATATCCTACTCTCCCGGCAGCAGGTACTGGGCATGGATGGCTGTGGGTGAGGGTGGGAGGCGAAGTGGGGGCCTGTCCGTGCCAGCGTGGCAGTCCTAGCAGCGGGTCTTCTCTGCCCTCCGGGGAAGCCGTGCGGGTGTCCTGGGTGGACCAGCGAGAACTGCAGACCGCAGCCTCTAGCTGGTCATTGGATGAGGGCTGAATGCAGGGCCATCTGCAGACGTGGACGGGCCGGGCGGATGTGAATAGAAAGAAATGAAAATGGCTCCTGTGTATTCACTTCAGTTAAAGAGTTTGCTATGGTGTACACCCATAATCCCATCAGTCTAGGAGGAAGAGTTGTAAAGTCAAGGCCAGCCTGCCCAAACTAGCAAGACTTTTTCAAAATAGAAGTTTAAAAGATCAGTGACAGAGTGATAAACTAACACAGGCAAGTCCCTGGTCTCAGGCAGCCATACCGAAAAGCAAAGAGAGTTTAGCAGTACCTGGGCTCCTCGGACACCATTTCCACCGCAACCTCTGATTCAGTGAGCTGAAGCTGAGGAGGGAAAGGAGACCACACAGGCACCTCTGACGGACACCACACGCTGGCCAGGTGTTTCTTCCTAGATGCATGAAGTTGTCATCTTCAGTGTTCCAGAGAGTCTGGAAAGTAGAAAGAGAAATCTTCATAATATGTTAAATTTTTGAATTCAAGGGGGCCGGGGATTTAGCTCAGTGGATCCGGCGCCTGTCTTACAAGCGCAAGGACCCGAGTTCGATCCCCGGTTAACCACATACAGTACTGGGTGTGGAGACTCACGCCCAGCAGCAACCAGTACCACATACCACAGTGCCGGGTGTGGTGGCTCACGCCTGTCATCCCAGCACTCGGGAGGCAGAGGCAGGAGGATTGTGATGTGAGTTTGAGGCTGAGCTGAGGGCCAGCCTGAACCACAAAGTGAGACCCTGTCTCAAAAAAATTTTGAATCCAGTAAGATGGACTGACAAAGGAAATAAAAACTATCTCCTTCAAAATGAGCTGAGTAGCCAGATTCGGTGGTGCATACCGGTAACCCCAGCATTCTGGGAGGCTGAGACAGGAGGGTCGCAAGCTCAGGCACAGCCTGCACAACTCAGTAACAAAGCAAGACTGTGTCTCAGAATTTAAAAATAGGGCCAAAGTTTAGCTCAAGTGGTACCGTGCCTATCTTGGAAGCACAAAGACCCAAGTTTGATCCCCCCTACTGCAATAAATAAGTAAATAAATATAAAGGGGTCTGGGGATATAGCTCAGTGCAAAGGCCCTGGGTTCCATCCTCAGAGCTGTAAAGAAATAAGCTTGAATAAATGGAAACAAACGTGTGAAAGACATTTTGTTAGGATTTCTCAGGGCTGCAAGTGGGAGAAAACCTAACATAATCATGGCTTAAATGAGATAGAAGTTTATTTTTCCTAGAAAAGCCTGAGCAACCATCGGGCACAAAGGGGCGTGCGATGGTGGGAGGCCCAGGTTCTCGGCCCATCCCGGCCCTGGCCCTGGTCCAGATGGCAGTGTCTGAGTGCCAGGTGGCAGAGGAAGAACTAAGGAGGGCACAGAGGCCCGTGGCACCTGTGTCTGCGGGCCCAGTCACGTGACCATCGCTAGCCGCTGCACACGCTGGGAGACGCAGTCTTTATTCTGAGTGGTGGCAAAGCCCGCTGAAATTCAGTTCCTGTGCACAAAAGGATCAGCAGACAGCTGGCACTTTCTGCCACTGTGGTAACTTGCCCAAGAAACTGGCAGGTCCATCCAAGTCCCGCACAGGGATGTTGGCCAAAAAACAAACAAACGAAAAAGTCCTCTGGCCGTTTTGGTCTAAGGCAAAGACCAGAGTGGCTGGATAAGGTGGAACTGTATTCCCCTCCCCCTAAGGCAGATGGTGTATGCTCGCTTCCTGTTGTAAGAAAATGCACCTGCGGCTCTTCCTCTCTGTCCCTCCCTTCCCTCTCCCGCTGCCTTCTGCTACCACCACCACCACCACCCCCCCACCCCCCGCAGCTCTCTTACTAGGATAAACCAGGGTGGTACAGGGCCCACCCGGGTCCCCCAGGTCACCTTGCCATCTCAAGGTCCTTACATAGATCTTTTTTTTTTGAGACAGGGTCTCGCTTTGTGGTTCAGGCTGGCCCTGAGCTCAGCCGCCAGCTCACATCACAGCAATCCTCCTGCCTCTGCCTCCCGAGTGCTGGGATTGCAGGCGTGAGCCACCACGCCCGGCACTGTGGTATGTGGTACTGGTTGCTGCTGGGCGTGAGTCTCCATGCCCAGTATTGTATGTGGTTACCAGGGAGTCGAACCCTTGTGCTTGCAAGTCAGGCACCGGAACCAAGCTAACTCCCCGGCCCCCCTTACACAGATCTTATGGCACAGTGTCTTCCATTGCTCATTTCCCAGATTCTCAGGGTGGACACCTGACAGACACCATTTTTATGTGTCCCCGGGAGCCCAGGCGTGGCCTCACATCAGGTGGTCTGGTTCTCTCTGGTCTGCGCGAATGTGCCAGACTTGCCGAGGGAGAGAAGTGGATGGCGGCCGTGTCTCGAAGTCACAGCTGTCTCTTATCTCCAGTCCCTTAGAGAGGACTCGGCCCTGAGGCCCAGCCTCAGCCACAAAGGTGAAAACCGAGTTTTTGTCTGGTTAGTGATGTGCCGGGGGAGACTTAGCAGTTCTAGGACGGCTAGGTGGAGTGGGGGGAGAAGGATACCGGGAGAGGCCTGGCAGGTTTTGCCACCAGATTCCTACGTGCTTCAAATGCCGTTTAATGAAAGACTTTCTATTGGGTGGTAAAGAGTGGAAAAACAGGGGCCCGGGGAGTTAGCTCAGTGGTTCCGGCGCCTGTCTTGCAAGCGCAAGGACCCGGGTTCAATTCCCCGGTAACCACATAACAATACTGGGTGTGGAGACCCACACCCAGCAGCAACCAGTACCACATACCACAGTGCTGGGCGTGGTGGCTCACGCCTGTCATCCCAGCACTCGGGAGGCAGAGGCAGGAGGATTGCTGTGATGTGAGTTGGAGGCTGAGCTCAGGGCCAGCCTGAACCACAAAGCGAGACCCTGTCTC
>PVIR01023109.1:0-27429 GCA_004026965.1 Petromus typicus | reverse complement strand
TCATAAGTGAAATAAATAGGTCACAGATAGATACATATCGCATCTTTTCTCTGGTATGAGAAAATGAAGATGTAAATGAGTCCTAGCATTGTATGTTATATATTGTGAAATAGAAAATGCTCAATGTAAAATAAGGTGAAAGGGGACAATGTTGAGATTGTAACAAAAAAGTAAGGAAACAAATTTTATACATATGGGGTGGTGGTAGGGTGGGTGGGGCTATGGGAAAAAAATGAGAATTAAGTTGTGTCTTATACTGGTACAAATCCCCATTATGGAGTGCAATCATGATGTGTATATTTAATGTACCAATAAAGATAATTAAAAAAAAAAAAAAAAAGAATGAACCTGAAAAACATCATGTAAAAGAAACAAACTAGTAGAGTGTTAAATATAGCAGCAAACGTCTATAATCCCAACAGTCAGGAGACCGAAGCAGGAGGATCACTGTCAGTTCAAGGCCAAAACTGTCAAAAAATGAGAAGAATGAAGGTGAAGAGGAGCAGGAGGAAGAAGACGAGGGCAAACTGTTAAGAGTAAATTCATTATTACTGTGTTTATATGAAATGGCAAAAGTAGGAAAACCATAGAAACAGAAAGTAGATTAATGTTTGCCAGAAATGAGGGAGGTAGAGACATGAAGAGACCATTGAAGTCTTTGTAATTCTTTAGAGGCAAATTATAAAATTCTAGCTTTGATAATGATTATATACTAAAGCTCTCTGCATGGCACTCTTAAAATGATGTACTTTTCTCTTTCTTGTCCTGGCTATGAGCTCTCAGCTCTGCTCCACTACCTTCCTCTGGACTAATCTGCTTCTCCAGGGACCTAAAAGCAGCAGTGCTAGTGAATCATAGATTGAGATATCCATATGACTGAGGCAGAATCCACATATTTTTAAATATTCGTATCACTGTGTTTCTGATGCAAAATAATTACACTAATCTGGAAGAGTTGGATCACATACATAATGTCACTTCTTGATCATTTTTTAATCATTTTTCCTCTTCATCTTCCCTATTTCATTTTGCATAGATCTCCATGTTTCCTGTAATCTTTATTTTGCTCTTTGAATTATGTATATTTGGGAGTTCTCATATAAGAAACCACACAAAATTTACCTTCTCTGATTTATTATACTTAGTATTATGATTTCAAATCCATTAATTTTACTTAAAAAAGATTCAAATTTATCCATTTTTTCTGAGTCAATAGTACTGCAAACAATTTATATGTCATATTTTCTTTATTCATCTGTTGATGGGCATATTGTAAACTTCCATAATGTAGCTCTTGAGATTAGCATCAATGTGCCACTATAATATGATGGGTTTAAATCCTCTGTGAAAATATGAAGAAGACTTACAGCTGGAAAAATGTAATTAAAAAAAATCTTTTGAGTGATCTTCATACTAGTTTCCATGGTGACTGTAGAAGGTAGCAATAATTTTACTATCAACATAGAAAGATTCCATTTTCCCCACAAGCCCCCCACCCCAGTAGTTGTTTTTTAAGTCCTCAAAGATAGACATTCTTACTACAGTGAGATGAAATCTCAGTGTTGTTCTGGTGCATATTTCTCTAATGGTCAAAGATACAGAACTTTGGGGGCCGGGGAGTTAGCTCAGTGGTTCCGGTGCCTGTCTTGCAAGCTCAAGGGCCCGGGTTCGATTCCCCGGTAACCACATAACAATACTGGGTGTGGAGACCCACACCCAGCAGCAACCAATACCACATACCACAGTGCTGGGTGTGGTGGCTCATGCCTGTAATCGCAGCACTCGGGAGGCAGAGGCAGGAGGACTGTGATGTGAGTTGGAGGCTGAGCTCAGGGCCAGCCTGAACCACAAAGTGAGACCCTGTCTCAAAAAACCTAAAAAAAAAAAAAAAAAAAAAAAAAAGATACAGAACTTTTTTTTTTTTGTATTTTTATTGACCATTTGTACTTCTTCTTTTGGAATGTACCTTTTCATTTAAACTGCCTGTTTATTGTTTGAGTCATTTATATTTAGAGGTTTTAGTTTTTGACCTTTTCATGCATTCTATATATTAATTCTCTAAGGAGTAACTGGAAAAAACATTCCACTCTGTCTGTTGGTGGCCTTCTCACTCTGTAGCTCAACTCCTTTGCTTTGCAAAAAAATACAATAAAAATCCTTTAAGCTTGATATAATCCTAATTCTTGATGTTGATATTATAACTTGTGGAATTGAGAATCCGTTGAATAGTCCTTGCCAAGTTTTATGCTTTCAGATTTTTAACTATTTTTATTTTACAAGAGATTGAGTGTTTCTGTCTTAATGACTAAGTTTTTTGATCCGTGTTGACTTAATTTTAACACAGGTAATAGAAATGAACCTATATTTATTCTCCTGCACGTGGATAACCAGCTTTCCCAGTACCAGTTGTAAAGCAGTCTATCTTTCCGCAAGGAGTTGCTATTTGGCCCTATTGGCAAATTTAGCTGACAAAAGTTGTCTGGAGGTGTTTCTCCATTCTCCATTCTATCCTCTTTGTCAACATGTCTCTTTTGTGCCATTACCATGTCATTATCACTGCTGTATCTTTGAAGTGTGACTTGAAATCTAGGATTTTAGTGCCTCCTTCTTTGCTCTTTTTACTTCTGGATTTTCTTTTTTTGTCATTCTGGATTTCTTTTCATTTTATGTAAACTTTTCAGTTGCTTTTTTTTTACCTCTCTGAAAAATATTGCTGACATTTTTATCAGAAGTAAAATTAATCTATATGTCTTTTTTAAATATGACCATGTTGACTATAATTATTTTGCCTATGCCACAACAGGGGATGACTTTCTATTTTTTGAAGTCCTCTTACATTGCTGTTTTCAAATCACTATATTTTTCATGATAGAAAATTTTCATTTACTTGGTTTGATCAATTTCTAGGCATTTACTTATTTTGAAGCTAATATGAATATATTTAATTTCCTTATTTCTTTCTCAGTGGGTTTATTGTTGGTGTCCATGAACACCTCTTATATCTGTGCATTGATTTTATCCTGCCACTTTCCTCTGTCTTGTGATCAGACACCTACAATTGTATGGCTGGAAGAGAGATGATACAAGCAGATGATCAAGCACACAATCTGTTATTGATTGTTGGAAGAGCTTTTGTATCCCTTCTCCCCTTCCCGTCAGGATAATCCAGGCAGACACATCTGCTCTTGTTATGTATCTCCTGGCGAGTACACATTGAAATAACCCGTGACACTGCTACTCCTCTTTGGCTTTCCAACAACATTACACTGCTTATCTGTGCTTGTGACAGAGCTGTACAGCCTGTAAATTCAGTGTTGTTTAGTGCTGTATGGAGAAAAGTCCTTCTGGAAGGAATTTAGTAGCATTTGGGGGCAGATGAGAAAGAGCTCGCATGGGCACTAAACATCAGCTTTTAGCCAGTCTTGCAATTTTTCTTGTATTGGCTCTGAGCCATTTGGAATTTGGATGCCAAAGCAACATGCAGAACACCACAGGGGCATACAGTGAGATGACATTGAAAAAGTGGTAGAGTGGCCAATCTGGTACTACCTCGTTGTCTTTTTTTCACCTCTGCATCACATCAGGCAAAACACTGTGTGTCTCTGTCAATCTCTATTCCATGGATTCGTTAATGTCTATTTCAAACCCCGACCTAACCCCGACCTTATATGATTCCTTTCTTGCCCTAGGGCTCTTGTTGTCCTGATTTATCACAGTTCTCTGAATGATTCTCTGGCCTGAACATTTTTTGTGTCCTAACAAAAGAGCCTTCCCCCATGAATGTGCTGCTCACTAGTTTCCTTCGCCCAGTAGGAGAAAGGGTACAATAAGTGGCACTGGCTGGTGGCTGACTGGCTGGCAGTATGTGAAGTAACCCTATAATTGTTGCTGTAAGACCTCTTTCCTCAGAGTAAGATCTTTTTCCAAGATTGCATGTTTGTCATTGTGGATGTCTGGAGAAGTGGACACAATCAGAAACCTCCTGCCGAACTCCAATCCTCCAATAGTACCACAGATAAAGGATTAACAACCAACAAACAACAGAGTCAGAACCTTGAGGAATAAAGGCTGAGCACAGGCTTGACTCTTGCGATGCTAAGCAGTGGCAGCCAAAGGCCAAAAACTAGTAGCAAAAGCGGGAGCAGATGAACCCATAACCTGAGCTCTCCTGCACCTTTATTTGGTACCAAACCTTCAACCCATAAATCCTAGCATACATAAGACAAGGCAGTCCCATTGAATGTGTGCGGAAGTGTTATAGTTTGATATAGTCCTTTTTTTTTTTTTCTGCTTGCTCTTTGGTGTCTTTCTTTCTTCTTAAAAAAAAGAGAGAGAAAGAGAAGAATCATTGTTCGAACCAGTGATGAGTAACTTTTCCTGTTTGTTTTCTTTTAGTATTTATGGCATAAGACCATATATTTAAGTCTTTGAAGAAAGACCAATTCTTTACTCTTATTCATGTATTTTTCTTGTTTATTTATTTATTCTAGTTCATTTGGGAAATCCAACTAAGTCAAATTCAGTGAAGTAGAGAGTCAAAGACTTGTTATCCTGAGCTGGAGGTTGGGGTAAATTGGGAAATATTAGTCAATGGATGTGCACAAGTTTCCCTTCTGAGGGGTTAATATCTAATACAGTGACTATAACAGATTATATTATGTAGTTGATATTTGATAAGAGCAGATTTAAGAGTTCTCATCACACACACATGAATGATAACTGTGATGAAGAATGTGTTAATTAATTTGTGGGAGTCAGTGCATAATATATATTTATGTCAAATTATGAATTTATCTTGAACAAATACAATTTAAAAAGCATGACCACTAAGGTAGTAAAAGGAAATATAGGTGCAGAAATAAAATTGTACAAAGATGTCATTACAGAAGATGCCAAGCCTCAATCTGATCCAAAAGGGAGAGCTGGAATGCAAATTCCCTCTCAGAATCACCCAAATCCAGCAAAGGAGTAGGGCTTTTACACTCCTGTACTATCAAATAGGCTGCCTTGAATGAAGCCACAACCCAGACACCTCTCTTGGAGCAGGCTTCAGTTTTTTAAGGGCAATCTTCCACTTAAGGCTGTAGATGAGAGCTTTTTTACAGCACAAGAGATCACTAAGAGAAAAGGAATCTCAGTCTGTCAACAAAGTCAGCTTCAAAAGCCAAAGATATTTCAGCAAAAAGACAATGTGTGAAAAGAACTTTACAAGAAAAGGAAAAAGGAAATTATAGTGATAGTCTCATATTTCTACCCTTTTCCAGTTCCATTAGCACACATTATATCATTGGAATGTGGCAAAATATATATCATCATTCATTTCTGGTGCCATCATAAATTATTATATATAATTTTGGAACAATATGTATTGAGTTTCCTAAATTTTTAAAGTGTCTATATCCTAATACCATCTTGAAATAATTTGCCTTGGTCAATAATCCACAAGTAGTAATGATCGTGTGTCAGGTCGCTCATCAGAGAGTTATTCATAATAGTTCAGAACTGAAAACAAATTAAGCCCTCAGCAACAAAAGTTTAATCAGTAACATTTTGTATATTTATTGAGTATTATCTTTTTAGCCATTAAAGTGAAGTTTTACAGATTGTATTTGCAAAATGGAATGCTAAAATGCAGAATATAAAATTGCAGGTGAGTTCTGAGTGACAAAATATCAATAGCTACATTCAGGTAATTTTATTAAGAATAACCTATTTTTTTCCTCGAATAGCCTGTTGAATAATTTTAATTCTATGATTAAAATAAATCTATTTTTAAAAAAACTTCTTAAAAATGATAGATTTTGTTGTTTAAAAGTTCTACCTTTGGGTGAACAACAAAAGATATTTTAGAACATTTTCCCAACGTGAGTTTTTCAAGTTAAGTACTTCTTTAAGCACTCTGTTGATTGGGGATGAAAAAGGCGATTTATTTCCAGTTCAATTTAGCATCTAAGGAGTTCTTATTCTTCTGAAGGGTCATGTTGCTCTCTTAGAGCATATCCTTTCACCTAGCTATCAACAACACCCCTCAGAGTCTACTGTATGCAGTACATTATACAAATGTACTTTGTACAAAATATTTGTACTTTGTACAAATACAAAGAAAAATAAGAGAGATATTATATCGAGGAATTAATATAACAATGGAGGAAAAATTATAATAATTTAGGTGCTAGAAACAGCTAAAAGAGGATAGAGTTGGAAACAATTACAGCAAAAAATAAGTAGAAGGGAACTAGAACTAGGTACTGCAGAAAATGTAAGAAACAATATTGTGATCACATCTCCGAATGTCTGCAATTGTGTGATGTCTGTCATTGCTTATGTCTCCTACAGTAATTCCTTTAGGTCATTTTCACTTGAAACTATTTGCATGCCTCATGAAGTAGTTTTTGTAATAAGGGGGGATTCTAATTTTTTCACGGGCTTCTTGGCCACTTACTCATGTTCTTTACAAAGTTTGGGATATAGGGGAGACAGGTATCAGATAAACAGCAACACTTTAAGCCCAATGAGACAGAACACAAATGTGGGAAAAAATAAGATAAGGTTTAAATGAAGGTGAAATACATTTTAAAATTTAAAAAAGTCTCATGTGACTTTTACTTAACTCTTACATTTCATAGGAGAAGAAACAAAAGAAGAAAATTTTAAAACAAGACATTAGTATCTAGTTCACAGTAGATATAGGAAGAAAATAGTCAAAATGTAACGAAGGCACAAGATGTTTCAGACATCAGAACCTTTAAAGCTATGTAAATAATGTAAAGAGGTGCCGACAACATCTATGTATAGGGGGTTACTTAGCACCACTAGAGATGCAGAAACATCTTTTTCAAAGCACACAATTCTAAGAGAGGAGCTGAGTTTAACACCCAGGTCTTCTGAGTTCTGTGCCACGACTCTTTCCTCCTCTATGGTAACCTTCTGTGCTGGCTTTAATCCTGGAGATGGGAGCATGACTGTGTAGTTCCCAAACTTGGGTGCATACCAAGAATCTGGTGGTAAGTTAAATTACAACAGGTTCTGTTCATACCCTGCTCCATATCAATCAAACAGGAATTTTTCAGACACAGATATTGGCATTAAAAAAAAGAAGAAGAAGGAAAGAAAATCACTCTATAATTCTTAGGTCAAGATGACTAAATCCCTGAGTATTCATGTATTTATTAGGTTGGCTGGTTATGTCTACAAAGTTGCCAAACATCATAGAATGACTTTACAATATGAGTGCAATGGGCCAGAACCTGGTCAAACAAGATATCATCATCACCATGTCCATGCAGCACCACATCACTAGGTGCTCATTTCTTTGTGTTTAACATTCTCTGTTTATTGTTGCTGCCCATGTGGACATGAAGCGCTGCCTCATTGTGATTCACCTTGTTGTCACTCTCCCTGCATTTCCCTGTGGCTCATGCAGCTGAGCTCAGATTTACGGTTTTCTGGGCCATATGCTCATGTTCTTTGAAGCACTGTCCACCCAGATTCTTTTCTCCTTTTATAGATATAAGCTCTATATCAGATCACTTCTCAGCTTAGTTTTTTAAAAAAATTATCACTACATTTTAGATACACAAGATAAAGACATTCACATCTGGGATCTTGTACCTGTGCATGATACATCTTGATCCTTATCTTTTGCCCATTCCCCTGTCCTTGCCTCAACCTCTCCTCCCTCTGTCCCTACCCATTTATAATTTCTTTCCCCCTACTTCCCCTCTCTAGTTTCCCTTGTCCCTTGAACATTTTCTTCCTATCTCACAATATCTGTGATAGCTCAGAAACTTCAGTTTTGATGAAGTGCAATTCAATTGCCTATTTTGCTTTGTTGTAATATTCACATTAAAAGTAACAAAGAATTTTAAATCATAATTTCATGTTTTTCTTCCATTACATCTGTGAACTTTTTAAAATATCATTTATACTTCCTTGTGTTTACTCATCAACTCTGATCAATCTTAAATTATTCTTCTTTGCATCATTTAGCAGCTTCTAGATAAATTTTTAATGGTCTCTTACTATTTTTAAGAAATCTTTCCTTTTCTGGTCACTTACTGAAATCCTGTCTTCTCTGTCTAAAATTCTGTCTTCACATACACTAGCTCCCTGAGTAAGCTTTCAATGGATTCTTTAGTCTGTCGAATTTCCGTGTGAATCTGTTTATTGAATTCTATTTATTTTCCATGCTGAGATTCCATCATATTCTTGAAGTCCTCTAATTTTTTATCTGTTTCATTCACCCTGATCATCAACTGTGTTGCTATCTGAGAGATTATTTCCATCTTTATTTTTTGCAGATTCTCTTTTGTTGCCAGTTCAGGGGAGTTCAAGCTGTGTTTCAAAGTGGTCCGTTTCATTGGTTCCTATTTTTTCCTTTGGAGACTGGGAATTTTAGATTTGGGTTTTATTAGATTTTTATTTTTGATTTTTTGCTATTGTCATTATTTCTGATTTAATTTCTCTGTTAAGATCTGTAAACTGCTTGTTGCAAGTAGTTTTCTTGCTAAACTTAAAATGATTTCCTCCTGGATCATCTTCCTGATTTCATTGACACTTAGGTCTCTGTGTAAGTCCCACCACAACACCAGCACTTACTGAGTGATAGGAGATTCTGGGCCCGAGTCTTGCTTGAAAGTGCCATGAGAAGTCTAGTGTAAGCACTGTTTGGGTGGGGCTTGCTCGGTGCAAGCCTTGCCCAATCCCAGTCTCAGTGAAATTAAGGGTTAGGTGGAGATTCTGGGCCTGAGTATAGTGGGATGGTCTCTTCAGAAGATAGTGTATGAGCACTGTTCAGGTGGGACACAGCTTCTCAGTGTGGGCCTTGGTTAACCCCCATCCCAGCGACTCTGTACACATTACTGCTCAAATCAAAATTTTTTTATTATGAAAAACTGAAGATGTAAATGATGTCCACAATAAAGATAGGTATTGTGAAATTGGAAGAAACTGTTGAAAGGGAGAAAGAAAAGATGGTAGGTGACAGGAAAGAAAACGATGGAAAAACAAAAAGTTTAAACAAAGCTCATGTATGTAGGAGGTGAAGGGGTTGTAAGGAGGACAGGGGAAAGGGAAAAAATGAGAATCAAAATATATCATGTACAAGTAAAAATTGTAAATGTGACCATAATGTACATGGAAAATGTACCAATAAACTCAACAAACAAAAAAAAATACTAAGTGAAAGACAAGCATGAACATCTGTATTTAAGCTAAGATTTTTTCACTTATAAGTAATAGGAAAGGAAGAAATGAAATTCAAGATGATTTTTAAAATAAATGATGCATACAGGATTAAAGATATAGTAAGTTTCATTAAGATAAAAAAGATTTGTGGTGCTGCCATGATTACAGCTAGTTATTTCTGTCATTGTTTTGGTTTATTCTCAACGTGAGCATTCTCATTGTCTGACAGAGTTTTCTAAATGCACATAGTTTCTTATTCAAATCAAGGCAGAGAGAAAAGTTTCTCTTTTTCGAATATTTTATAACATCGTTGGTTTCTCTTTAATTGTACTTCTTAGGTCATTTGTCCATGTTGTACAGAAAATGTCAACAAAGAAAATGATTTACAAAATATAGATGTTTATTGTTTACATAATGGATATAGGGTTAAGTTCAAGTAAATTCAATAGCTGTAACAAAATTAAAGGAGTCAAATAAATATTAGTGTGGTGACCGATCTGCCCAATATAGATTGTTGTAAGATTAATATATGTAAGACACAGAGTAAATTTTTGTTTTATTTCATGTGTTTTCTTTTACATACCCACTTCTCTGAACAATAATGGAAAACTGTCATTCACACAATATTGATACAAGAAAGAAATTTTATGCAATAAACCCTTTTGATTTTATACAATGCTATCTAAACAAAACTGCTGATTAAAATGCTATGGCTTGATTTATGAACATAACTTTTTATATTCTACACCTAATATAAGTTTAGGAGAAAAAAATTTGAAGTGCAAAGAAGGGATTGGTAATATGATGTTTCCTGAATAATTTCACTCTTTTTTTACATACCTGTTTTCGCTTTCCCCAGAAACTATCTCTAAGAAAAATTAGTCTGTCCACCTAACCAATATATTTACTTTGCAGCATTAAATTGAAAATCAGTACATTTTTGTTCATATTAATTTTTTTACTATATTATGATCAGTGATACCACATAGCAATGCTTTAAACATTTTAGTATATGTGCTAATGAGTATCGTCCTGTATCATTATTCAGCATCCACTTCCTGGGAGTTTCCTACTGATGTATGCTCAGAACGTTAAGAATAGTCATAAGTGTACTTTTCTTTTCTCCGTATAATTGCATAAATACCTAACTTGTGATTTGCTTAAGGGTAAAAACAAATGAAAAAATATTTTGCTACATTTCCTGAATGCTCAATTCTGTAAACTTCACGTCTGTGCAAATGTAAAATCTGTAACAAATTACTTTAGGCAAGCACCTTCAAAGCATACACAATGAATTTCAGACTTTAGAAATCTCTAGCTATTAGGAAGTCTGGCATAGAAACAATAAAATACAAACACTTATATTCAAATTTTGATTTTGATGCTGCTAAATGGGAGCATACAGTTTAACATAATAGGAAATTCAACAAATAAATGTGTACCATAAAGCCAAGATGTTGGCAGTTCACAACCATAAATTTTATTGTTCAGGCAAGCTGTTTCTGAGGTATTAAAGATCTTCAAAATTTTAATGAACTTGTTTATACTATGAATTTCCTATACTAATTTTTTTGTCTAATTTTACCACTTCAGTTTTCATGCCCAGTTACACAAGGATATATTTAAAACGTTAAAATCTCTCTTTTATTTTGCTCTTTATTTATATTTTTGTTTTCCCTTATAAGAGAAACCATGTGATATTTATGTTTGTGTGTCTGATTTATTTCACTTAGTATTCAAGTCCTGAGATGCATCTCTTTTCTACAAATGATTCAGGTTTACCTTTATGACAGCTTGTCATCATTTTATTTATCTGTCTGATGATAAACATTTATCCTCTTTCCAAGTACAAAACATGGAGATAGATCTTTCTCAAGTGGTAATGGAATCATGATACACAGGGATGAGAGAGAGAGAAAGGAGAAGGTGACAAAAAACGAATTAATGTGTCATATACACGAGTCATGACCTTACAAGGACTGTAAACAATATGTGTTGCAACTATACTCTAACACAAGTGCTAAGGCCTGTATAACTGACCTTCACTCTGGACATACATGGCAAAGGTTTTAATTGAAGGATTTTTGTTAAATTGTATTCATTCCTGTGTTATATTCTGATAACACTTGAAATGTATTTTTTCATAAGAACTGAGATAAAGAATAAAATGTCTTCCAGAATATAGGGACTCATAAGTACCTCGTGACTTTTTTATAAATAAAATTGTGCAAAAATGGCTTTGTTTCTTTCTTGTGTTTGTAAGGATGTACAAGTCATGTTTACTTCTTCCAAAAAGTCTTCTACCCATTACTTTGATTTTTGAGGAAGACAAAACTAATTTCTCAGTAGTTCACTGAAAGGAGAGTCTAGTTAAAATAGATTAAATCAAATTTCCAAAAAAAAAAAAATGACTCTTTTATATGTATAGAAACGGAAAGCCCAATGGGTACCATAAACAAAACATTTTTAGGATCTCTGAAGTTGTCAGTTCTGCTGAACTGTACTTTCTTGTCAAATACGTTTCTTATTTTTCTGAATTATCAGCATGCTAGTACCTGTTCTAACAGCCTTAGTCATCTAATTCTTGTCTTCACTGGGTTCTTCTTCTGGAGTGCCTTCTGTATGTTTAGACACACTTCCAATTACATCTTTGATTCTCTTTGACTCTTTTCTTTTTCTGTGGCTGTCATTCACTTACAGATCACCTCATTTACTTGTATTACATAAATTGTTAATTCTGTTTATCAAGCTGTCCTTAATATTTGAGCTCTGGATATTGTTTTTAAATGTTTGTGTTTCTTGTTACTTGAGTAGATTATTAAAACTCAGTATTTTCAAAACTTGGCATAAATCTTTTATTTAATTTTTTCATTTTAAATTATACTTTAATTTTTAGAAAAAGATTTGATTTCACAGAAATAATTTGAAGAGCAGAGATTTCCAACGTACTTTTTTTCTAACACATACCTCTCCAGTTGTCAAGCCAATATAACATGTGTTACAAGTGAAACAACTATATCAATACATTATCTTCCAGAACACATAGTTTGAAATAAGATTCATTTATCAGTTTAGAAAAAATTATAATATCATAAATCTGTTATTACAGTGTTATGGAGTATAGATTCAGTGCAAAATAATTCCTTTCCTTTGCACTCCCCCCCCATCCTGGCATTCGATAATCTTTTTACTCTCTGAAAAATTTAACCTTTTCTAAAAAGTTATATAGTTAGAATCATACAACACATAGACTTTTAAGATTGGCTTGCATCATTCAGCATTATTATGCATTTAAGTCTTTCCTTGAATTTTCATAGCTTGATAGTTCATTTTCTTTCAGCATCAAATCATATGCTATTGTCTGGTTTATGATAATTTATCCTTTCACCTACTTACATTCATTTTGGCTGCTTCCTAGTTTCAGCAATTATAAATAAAGCCCTTATAAATATTCATAAGCAGATTTCAATGTAAACATAAATTTTTGCTTTTTTGAGTAAGTACAAAGAAATATCCTTACAAAATCATATCATGAAGGTAGTGTTAGTTTAGAAAGAAATCACCAATCTCCTAAAGTGTGACTTTCTATTTTCACCAGCAACAAACAAAATTTACTGTTGCCTGCATTCTCATCAGCATTCAGTTTTGTCACCTTTCTGTATGTTGGCCACTACAGTAGGTGTGTACTTGTGTCTTATTACTATTTAAATTTACATTTCTCTATTGACATGATGTAGGACCTTGTTTCATATGATTTTTATGCCATAATATATTTTCAATAGGGAAGTGTCTAGTAAAGTTTTTCCCCCACATTTAATTACCTCATTCTTGTTTGAAAATCAGAAAGTCATAATAAAGTTGAAGTCACTGTTTTAGATATTTTGCATAATTTAAAGCATTTTACTCAATCAGCAGCCTTTCGAGGAAAGTACTGTTTCTTTTTTTTTTTTTTTTTAATTATCTTTATTGGTACATTAAATATACACATCATGATTGCACTCCATAATGGGGATTTGTACCAGTATATGACACAACTTAATTCTCATTTTTTCCCATAGCCCCACCCACCCTACCACCCCCCCCATATATATAAAATTTGTTTCCTTACTTTTTTGTTACAATCTCCACATTGTCCCCTTCGAGGAAAGTACTGTTTCTTAATGCAATTCTCACTTTAGAAATAAGTAAAATGTGGAATAGAAAGTTTCAATGACAGCCAAAGATTATATAGCTGGTAAATAGTAGAAATGGCAATTGTGTTTAAGCAATAAAGCAATACAATACTGATCTAATCGAATGTGCCTCTTTAACTTTTGTTGATCATCTTCGGTTGATTTTACTCTTGTCCTCACATCCATACTTGAAATCATTTTTTCACACTTCACCCCTCTGTTCACATCTATCCTATTACTGGTTCTCAGGTTTTGGGCCTCCTGCACTTCCGGTTGTATTCTGAGTGAGTTAGGGAACTCGGTGTATGTTTCTGATTGTCGTCTTTGTCTAGGCTAACACAGAGCTAATAATATTTAGTCTTTTATTTTTAATTTATAAGCTTTAGTTTCACATTGATAAACTAATTTCCAAAGTTTGTGCCAATTTAGAAAATCCATCATAAATTTTTGCAGCTTATCAACTATATGCTTTTGCTTAATATTTCAATATTCATTTTGTCACAAACTCCTATATTTTATTTGTAGCTGTAATGCATTTTCATATTTTTACTTAGCAACAAAAACAAAAGATGGATGACCAACACCCACAAGTTAAAAGATGAAAGGTTTATTTTAGGTCACAGTTTGCAGCAGTTTCAGCCCATAAATTGGCTGGCTCCAAGGCAGGGCTGCATGGCAGAGGGGAATGCAGAGGACACTTGCTCATGGCAGAACAGTGGGAAGCAGCAGATCACCAAGAGAGGAGGGAGATACACAGTGTGCAGCCATCCACCTATTCCTACTAGGCTTCACCACCCAACATCACACACAGTTCTAAACCCACCAGTGGACTAACCCAGCATCAGACCCATGACCAAGTCATCCACCAAAAGCTTTACTGATGAGAATATAAAGCTTTGAAGGACATCTAGATACAAGCAACAGTAACAGACTATTCAAAGCTTAATTCACACATTGCCACAATATGACACAGATGTAATCACCTAAGTTGATTTGTCACATATTTTAATCTGTGAGATTCATGTATCACCATCACTATATGTCGGACTACTCATTCCAAGGTGAGAATCCAAGACTATCCTTCATGTCATATCGCTCCTTTTTCTAGTTTACAAACTATATATATATATATATATATATATATATATATATATATAGCCATTTATTGATAGTCACTTTCAAAATATATACTCAATCATTTATAGTTTAACTACCATAATTCAAAATGACAAATACCATACTATTCTATTGAAAAAGTATAAAAAATAATGTTAGAAAAATATAACTATACATGAACAAATGAAATATAGGACAGTTTGTCACAAAACAAATATTAAAATATTAAGCAAAAGCATATGAGTGGATAAATTGCAAAAATTTATGATGGATTTTCTAAATTGGCACAAACTTTGGAAATTAATTTATCAATATGAAACTAAAGCTTATAAAATAAAAAGAAAAGACTAAATATTATTAAAATATACTCACTAGGGTATATATAGTATGTATCTTGCAATCAATGTTATACCATGTTTAGGAGTAATAAAGTACATTTACATATAATAAGGCAAGAAAATCTCTACACTGTGTATTTCCAAATGAAAAAGGAAAATTACAGGATGTATCATTGTACAAAGAAAAATGCCCAGTAGTCACTATCCAATCATTACACACACAGCTTTCTGTAAATGTAAAAATAACCATCTGTATGAACTTTGTTATTTTTATAATACATGAAATAGTACCATAGATGAAAATTTCATACTTTCACAAAAATTTGTATATGAATGTCTACACCTAGTAACTTGTCTTACGTATTTCTATTTGTTAGAATTTATTATGTCTCATACCACTGTAAAGACTACTAGTACAAAAAAGGAATATGACTTATGCAGCCTGTATCTGAGGCCACTAATTTGTTTCTAACACTGTGTCTCCTTTACATACAGGTCTCAACAGTTTTTCTCAGGAAAATATATGTTGTTAGATAATGGTATATACATATATATGTTATTTGAATTTGCTTTACATTTTTATTATTCTGTTTTTCTCTTAATTTTTTTCTGTTTTTCCCCTTTTTTTAGTCTAACACACAATTCTTTGGCACACATTCAAGATCCAAACTATAGTATGGTTTCCACAAAAGGACAAATAATCTAATGTTGCTGTTACTGGTTCACAAGGATTTTGACTTAAGACTTTTTCTTGCTGAATAGGATTTTCATATGTTTTCTTTAATTTAAGATTTATTTGTGCTAATGTTGCATGTAAGCTTGACTCATGTCAACATTATTCAAATTCGCTTTTGACTTAAAGTTTTTCCTATTCCTGCAAAATATATTCTCAGATTTTACCTCATACTAAGAAAAGAAAATTTCACATCAACTTGAAGTGTTATCATCCCCGGTGCATTCTGAAATAATTCAAAAGCCTCTGCTCACAGGTGAATGGTAGTATTTCAAGCAAAAGACTCCCTGTATGCACTTTTGTTTTCCTGAACATTGAATTCCATCATTCAAGTGTGTTATTTATAAACTCAGCTGCTAAGATCATCTACTCTTCGCAAACACTGCATCTTTGCTTCTTCATTTTTATTTTCTGCATCCTTCAAAGGTTTTTTTAACATATAATTATTAAAGATTATTTCTGTACATGCATATTCTAAACACATTTAACTTTATAGAATGAAGAAATTGGTTTCAGAGGTATGGGACAAATAGGTATTAGAAATAAAGAGTTTTTATTAAAGATATTCAGGAAAAATGCAGGAAAATTGTTGAGCAGGCTGGGAATAAGATGCATTTCATTTTCATAGACACAGTTTTGGGCACTGAAATCCAAAAGGCAGAAAAAATGAAATAGCTTATTCTTGATGAAGTTATGACATTATTAGATTTATTTAATCATTCCTACTATTAGAAAAAATAAAATAAAATAAAATAGTATTTGTGAAGTTCCTGAAGCATAATAAGGACTCAATAATTTCATACAACAAAAACACACAATTGACACTTTAGTGTGTACAAGAATTTCACAATATTTGGACACCCTAGATTGTGTCATCAATCAAAATTTATATAATTAAATTTCATTTTAAAAATTTACATTCTAGTAGTTAAAAAGAATTGAGATCAGGAGTAGCACAAATCAGATTCTAATTTGAATTAGTAAAGCTTATATTTGAATATTTGTTTTGAAAGTCCCTCCTTGTATTCAGCAGATATTTATTAAATCTTGCTTCACTCAGGAGGTATGGTAGGTGCTAGGTTAAATAAGACAATGTAATAATGCAATCCATACATGGAAAACCTTCAATAAAATGAGCTATATATGTGGGCTTTGAGAAATAACAAACTAGCTGTCATAATTTATGAATAGTTTTATGAAAAATGTTATATTAATTTTCAGTGCTCACAATGACCAAGAATGATGATGAGTAGAAGTATTTGAAGTTTTACTTTAACATTTACCTTCTTCAGCTGAAAATATTTCCCCCAAATCCCCATAAATTGGAAGAACTGAGTAATCTTATTCATATGAGGTGAAACTGATCCCTTGATACCGCTGAATAAACACATAGTGGAATTTTTACAACCAGTGGACCAATCAGATAATGTATTTGATAGACTTAAGCAAAAAAATGCAATAATTTTTGTAAATATAGCTGTACTCACATGTATATTCAGATTTGTCAGTCATTTCATTATGCACAAAACTTATGAAATTGACAAAAATAGAGAAAAAAGATCTATATTTAATAAAACTGGGTTATAAGAAGTCCTTTTTTTTCTTTGTTGAGTGTTTTGGCTTTTATTAGGGCATGATTGCATTGCATAATGATTACATTCAGTATAAGGGATTGATATACGCACATAGCCCTTTTTCAATTACCTTTCCTTCGTTCATTCTCCTTCTATTTTCCATCATCAAATTCATTTATTTATCAAAAACTCATAAAGTTAATTATGTATATGGATTAAAAATCAGACTAAAGACAAAGAACATGAAAAACACATAAGACAATTATAGTAATGGCCACTTTATAAGATAAATTACATAATATTTAAGCTTTTGTTTCTGAGTTACTTCACTAAAGTTATGGTCTCAAGGTGCATCCACTTTCCCACAAAAGACTGGTTTATAATTTTTGTGGAAAAATGCAATGGTGTCCACTTGAGTAACAAATATCCTACTAAATTAGGTTAACATAGTTTAGGATGTAGAAGATCCACCTTAGGAAAGCTTTCTGCATGAATGTTATGAAAACCAAAGAAAGAAGACTCACTTCTGTTTGTTTGGAGGAGTTCTTGCCTTCACCTTACCTTGGACATCACCCCCTGCCTCCCCAAGCAGATTCCAGGCTTCCAATACTAGCTCTTCTATTTCTAGCACAGACCCTTCAGCCTTCAACTGTGAAACCTTTGGGCTCCTGATACAAATTCCCATGGGACACTGCAAGGAACGTAAGGCCTTAGACCAGATACCTCTGATCCTCTGCACACAGCTAGACCTTCTGCACCTCCTCACATCTGACTCTCTGGCCAGTCATTATAGTCAGTCTTGCAAATTCTTATATATTTGTATATCTTGCAATAAATATGTTTCTATAAATAGTAAGCATTGAGTAGTATGCAAAATAATTGTAATTATAAATAAATGCCACGTTTTTATCCATTCATTTGTTGATGGACATACAAGCTGTTGCCAGGGTTTAGGTTATACTCATTGTACTGCTACAAAGGTAGGTAAACATACATAATTGTGGTATGTTTTTAAGTCTTTTGGAAAGTCTTTCAAGATATTTATGATAATATCCTTTCAAATTTAAACATACTTGACAACTGTAACTAAGAATTTTGTAATATATGTGAGCAGTCATACTTTTATACATGAAGGAATAAGTTAAGAAAATTGTAGTAAAGTCGCACAGATTCATATGGCAAAAATGTTACTGATACTGTATTACACAAAGATATTTTCTTGTAACTAAAATATAAACTTACTTAACTTTTCTGCTTTTCATTTTACTAAGTTCAAATTAACAGTAATTCTTATCTCACAAGTTTCTGCTTCCTCAACTCTGCCAATGAGCTATGACACCTGGAGGTAGTTGGAGAACACATAATCCCTGGTATGTAGTATCTACAAGTCGTTCCAGCTTGAGGAATCTATGAAAGAGAGAAACCACTACTCTTTCAGCACTCTGCAACAATGGATGAGATTTGCATCTCTCAGGAGGTAAAGACCTATAAGATGCAGGTTTTGACAAAGCTGGCTGGAGAAAAACGGTGAGACATGTCAATTGTAAGATCCCAGTGCAACAGCAGATGATCCTCAGAATCCTAACATACAATCTGTAGTTTCTATCCAAGGTCAAGGACAACAGTATTTTTCTGAGTAAAAAAGCATATTCTAAGAGTGGAATTTTGAGAGCACCAGATAACACAGTGAGTGAAAGTGTTACTTAATTGGTGCCCTCCTGAAGTACAATTTGGGGACCAGGAAGGGAAGGAGAAGACATCCACAATGAATCTGACCAGCAGGCAGTTGTTTTTCTACACTTAAGATTTTAAACTGGGTTCCTTTCCCTGAAATACTATTCTCAGATCACTACCATGAAGGAACAAGACAATAGTATTCAATAACAAGTGAATGATGATTGTGCTGACCTTGTAGAGACGAGAAGCATTTCTGAAATCCTCAAAACTCATTTCAGATACTACTCAAAGAATAACTTTATTTGCATAAAAATAATTCCAGTAAGCAGCCACAATTTGTACCATCCTAAGAAGCGTAACCAACACTTAATTGATGCATCTAGACTCCGGCCAATGAAGGAATATATTTCAACTTAGCTTTTTCTTTGAATATAGCAGTTGATTAATTGATCTTTATCTACCTCACTACAGATTCTTTCCTGGAACTCTTTCCAACTTCTGTTCTCAAAGAGTGCTACCTTCTGGCAAGTGAAAGTATCCTGAAGTCCAAATGGATCAGAGAGAGCTGCAGGTCCTATTTACCAGGGCATTACCAGGTTTAGTTCAGAACTAAACCAGTGGTCTTGCCAAATGCCAGAACAAAATCAATTGCTTCCTCTGAATTCAAAACAAAAGTAGCAACTGTACCAATTTTCTACAGTCAGTTAATTATTACATACTGCAAATGTGTCCTAATAAATGTTTTTAAAAAGCAGTGAATTATTATTTTAGCAAACTGGACATCAAGATCTGCTTCTCTAGGGTCATTGTCAGCTGATCTGGCCAGCAACATAAGGGTGTACAAATAGTGAAAGTCTATCACTGCTAAAAACTACCTTCAAAATTCAGAAAAAGTAGTTGTTTCTACAAACTATACTATATACTATATACTATACTGTATACTATATACTATATACTATATGCTATAACTATTGTAAGGACATAAAGATTAAAATTACTCAGGAAATTATGCCACCTTCAAAAGAGTCACACAAGCATATGAAAGTGATCCCTGATGTATTTGTGTCTAGAAAGTTTCTGAAGGGCCCTTATAGAAAAGGCTTAGACCTCAATGTAGAAGTATTATAAACTGGTGAATCTTTTAGGTAGTGGTGCCCAGTAAGGGGGTCTTCCAGTCTCTGTAGATGCACCACTGAAAGTAGCAACGCACACCCATCATCCCCTCATTTTAATTTCTGGGTGTGAGTTGAATAGCTTTGTTCAACCACACACTCTTCACCATCATGTCCTGTTGTACCACAGACACAAAGAATGGGGCCAACTAATCCTGAAATTAAACAATTAAAATCATGAATTAAAATAAAAAAATTTGCACTTATACCTTATCTTAGGGTTACATTTTGCTGCTGGAAAGCTGATGAAACATCAAGAGAGGCCTATGAAATGTCACAAAATTATTGGAGAAAATTTCATTAACGAGTAGAGTGAGCTCTGAGAATGTACAAGTAAAACACAAAAAAGATATTTTGAAATCATTCTCAAATGGATTTCCTTCAATAGATGTCAAAAGTGTTCAATACATGCAAATGAGTAAACATAATCAAAGAAAAAAGTCATTTGATTACCTGAGTAGATCCAGAGAAGCATTTGGTAAAGGTTAATATCCATTCATGACAAAAATCTGAACAAACTGGGAACAGAAACTATATGCATCCATACAATGAACACCATGATGTTTGCAAAACCACAGATAACATATATTAAGTAGGAAAATATTTGAAAGCTTTCCCTGGAAGAGGAGAAACGAGAAACTTATGTTCAGTTTCATGAAATTTATTCAACATATTACTACAAGTCCTAATCAAGTCAACTAAATAAAAAAAAATATATAGGTGCTCTTTATTAGAAATAAGAAATTCAAATTGTCCTTCTTTTCATTTGTTGTGACCATTTACACAAAAACTCTAATTGCTGTGCCAATTATAATTAATTAATTGATTCAACAAATTTATAAAATCAGCACATACAAAATGGGAACAGCAAAATGCTAATAACAAAAGGATATTAAGAGAAAAATACCTGTTATAGCAACTGTAAAAATAGGAATAATTTTAGCACAGGAAATGAAAAAAAGGTCTACAGTGGAAATTAAACGGCATCAAAGAAAGAAACTGAAAAGGATATAAATAATTGGAATGATAATCTGTGGCCATGGATAAGAAGAATTAATATATTTAAATATCCATAGCACAAAGCAATCTCTATAGTAAATGCGATGTTTATCAAAACTGCAGTGACATTTTCTATCATGTATAGAAAGAATTCTTCATTTTCTTACAGAAAAGGAAAGACCTCTGTATAGCTATAACAATCCTGAGCAAAAAGCTCAAGCTAAGCAGGAAGCATTACACTACCTAACTGCAAAATAGTGTCTAGTACAAAACTCTTGTAATTGAGACAATGCGATCTTATCACAAAAACAAACTCAAGGAAATGGAAAAAATACTGTCCAGAAATAAACTCACACGTTTACATCCTGCTGATTTTGACAAAGGCGCCAAGAACACACAGTGAGGAACAGGACGCGTGCATAGCAAGTGGTGTTTGCAAAATATGATATCCACATGCAGAAGAATGAAACCGGACATAGAGCTCTCATACGGCACAAAAATCAATTTGGGATGGATCAAGGACTTCAGCAAGACCCTCAGCTACAAACTATCTGAATAAAGCAGAACTAACGTTATGCGTGAATAAATACAAGTTGAGAAATTTACCAGTGTCAAATATCCTACCACCTTCACCAAATGGTGCTGTTTTGATAGGATCACTGCTATGATAGCTCTGGAGACCACAATTTTTCACCAGCTTTGTTTTTTCAGCTTAATATACTTCAATAAATATCTGTTGAGTTAAAGAGTACAGTTGACATTGAAGCAGGTATGAGGAAGTTCATTACAATTTTAAGGAGTTAATCGATGAATTTTGAAAGAGTAGTTAAATAAAACGTTGGTTGGAAATATTCTTTATGAAACAAGTCTTGAATAATGAATCTACATGGAGAAGAAATATATGAATAATATGAATTTCAAATAACATTGCAGAAAATGTTCATTTTTAGATATTGATTGATAAAATAAATTAAACTCAATTGTTGAATAAAAAATGATTTTTATGTCCCTTATGAAATTATAGAATGAAATTTTATATTCACACATACAGTTACTGCAGTAGATTGCTAATATAGCTTCAAGTGCAACTCTAACATCTGTAAACCATTTGTCACAAAATGCATCCTAGTGAAGAAATACCTAATAATTTTTTTAACACTAAACTATGTCTGAAACTAGAATTATGGTACCAAATTTCAGAATACTCGTTTTTTAGTACTGAGGATTGAACAAAAGGCCAATTCATGTAGCTACATCCTCAACCAATTTTTTATTCACTCTAAAGTATTTATTTTAAAGTTTGAGACCAATCAGTCTAACTTTCTCCTCCCCATTATGGGCTTGAACTTGTTATCTATCTCTATTGACCACTGTGCCAGGACTCTAGGTGAGCATCATCATTCCCAGGTAAGAAAGGCATATAAGAAGGAGGAGGCATTTGAGTAATCTTAAGTTGATCCTGTTGTTTAAAGACAAGATAACAAACAAAATGATGTATCCTTTACATTATTTTTTCTCTAATTTCAGCCATGTGCTATATGTGAAGAAAGAAGAAAAGACTGAACATAAGAAACAAATGAGACCGCCATAGTGGCACACCCCTATAATTCCTTGAAGCAAAATCCTAAATCATGAGGATTGCATGAGTATGAGAGAAGCCAAAGGGTATATAGCAAGTTGAAGACCAGCCTGAATCACAAAGTGAGACATGTCTAAAAAAATAAAATAAATAAAAATAAACAAAAGAAGAAGAAAGAAACAGTTTGACTTATTGGACTCAAACATCAAAAACCTTGTTAAATTCAAGGTTTAAATTGCTACTGTTTCAATTTTCTATGATATAATTGAAACAGAAAAAGTGACTTATGATTATTTCTTTAAGTGAAGAATGAGTGAATGGAATATACTACCATGAGGAAAAGCAAACAGAATTGGATGTTATCATTGTTTTGCAGTAAAGTCTTCTAACTCAAGAAAAATAAAAGTTGTAGCTCAGTAAATTCCATAAAATACGGTAATTGATCCTAAGCCAAGAGACGACACTATGTTAATATTTGAAATTATACTGAGAATAATGGAAGTGGTGAGGTGGCAGAGATAGAGAATTTTTTCTGATGAAGAAATTCAATTTTGTGGGAATGAATTCACAAATAGTGAAGAAGTGAATTTCTGCATATTATCAGAAGGAAAATGGAAATTAAAGTATTACTGCTGAGATCTAAACACATTAAATTTTATTTAGACTTTAAAGTGATAATTCCAATGTTAATAAGATTTAAATGTATGGTTTTCCTATAGGAATAAATATGGTGATATGATCTTCAAATTTGATTTTAATAGAATAAAGACATTTTCCGCACTTTAATATTTTTTCTTGTTTTGAAAATTGATTTTTGCACGTATTCCATGAGCACTATACATAACTAGTGAGGAAAATACCTTGTGTACACCAAGTTTTTGAGAGATGTTTGTCTTATGATAGATTAGTATTTATTCATAACCTGAATGTAAACTGTGCAGGTTATTTTTGGGAAGATGAGATGCAACTTGCAGTAATTCTTTTAAATTTTTTCACAGATTACCACAAAATTCTACGTCTTTTTTTTTCATTTACAGCTTTGAAGCAGTAACAATATAAATCATATGTTCTTGGAGAGAACTGTCATTGTTGATAAATAACCTTAAACTGAGCCGAGAAAATAATTCATTGCAGGTCTTGAACTACACCCCCGATGGTACTATATGTACAGGTAATAATAAACCACATGTCATATTTCAAAATGAAATTGCTTTTTTTTAAACTAATGCATCCTCAACTAGTTGAACTACCTGCTGACGTACAGATATGAAGGGTTTGCAGAGGTAGTGCAATGAACTTATGAGTTTTATGAAAAGTAGCACAAAAAAGCAAAAGGGCAGTTAGCAACCAAAGTCATCAGGCAGATTAACTAAATTACAATTCACGATGATTTTATTTGTAAGCAAAAGGAAATATTAGGAATGGAGTATTAGGCCCAATAAAGAGAAAAGACTCCAATGTCTATAAGAGTTCATATGATGTTGATTGAAATGGCAGGGCAGGTGGATTCTTCATTTTTGATTTAAGCTCATTCAACTTCATGTTTAGCATAGATGATTTATTTATGAATGTCATAATGAATTCCAACCACTAGTCATTTGATACAGCTGTGGAAGCAATAGAAAGGATAGTGCTCCCCATGTTTATTCAAGTGTTAAAAAGGTAAGTTACTTTTAAAATATAGATATAGAAATTTTCTATAGCTGTTTTTCTTTTCCAACCAAAAACTGATAGTGTTACTGAAGACTACTGAATGAGAAGACTCCTTTTCCCTTGCAGAGGTCAAAAATGTAATTATATGAAATAATTTCCCAAGTCTTGGGCACAGCAGATGTTCCTATCCAGCTGAGCTGATTATATTTATCCTATAAATCATCATTCATATTTACACGTTCTTTGGAATCATTCTATTGATAGTTCCTATCATTATACTTTCTCTGTTTCAGACATTTTAAGAAATGGGGTACCTAACTGAGTTCATTTGCTTAAAAGCTAGTGGAATAAATGTAACAGCTGTCCCCAATTTGTACTGAGAGAGAAGAAGCAAAGAGGTGAAATGTGTGGTTCAAAGACAAAACCTAATTAATGATGAAGGGATGAAGAGAAGCCAGAAAGCTTTGTTCCAGCATTTGCATGTTTAACTATTGTTCTGCACTGTTAAAAATTAAAATAATGAGTACACACACACACACACACACACACACACACACAAATCCATATCAGAGAAGCATCATCAGCAAATAGGACACTTTGAGAGTAATTAACCCTATACAGTAGAGTAAAAATGTCTCGTAAAATTACCCTGTGTTTTCACGTGAGAGCATTAATAGACACATCATTAACAAACAATGATATGTTGAGCAACACAGCAGAGCTTCTACAAGACTTGGTTTTTCCACTCCGGACTGTCTGACTTCCTCTGGCAATCACTAATCTATAATGTTGATCCAGTGAAACAAATGCTTTCATCAGAATGATCACAAGTTTCCAAGGGGAAAGAAAATCATTCTAACCCATTAATGGAAATAGGCTATGCATGAGTGCTGTTTACATATTGTTTTCCTGACATACTTTAATCATAATAGTCCAATTTAATTGGGGAAGGCTATTTACTGATGTTCTATGTAATAGAGGCAGTAGGTTAAATTTTCATATTATTAAATATCATTATGTATTGAACCATAATTTCCAAATAAAAATACACAGATCCTATATTTTTGAGTACTGTCAATTGCATATATACATGTATACACACTCAAGATAATAAATTATGTAACATTTGTTTGTCACCCTACAAAGCTCACATTTTTCCCATTTCCTCTTCCCACAACCTGAGCAATGACTTTTTTTTTTTTTTTACTGTTTTGACCTTAAGTTAGTTATGCCTGTTTTCATATCTAATATCAATGGATTTATACAATACAGGGTATTGATTCTGGCAATTTAAAATTAGTATTATGTTTCTAAAAGTTGTCATATTGTTGTGAATATCTATAGCTTTTAGTTGTTTTTTGCATGGAATACATACATCTAGTTACTACATCTACGACTATTTTTGGATATATACAAATAATTCCCTTAAATAAATTATTTTTCTACTTTTGGAAACAAAGAATGTTCATATTAGTGTTTATGTCTGCATGTAGCTCTTCATACATACGTTTATAATAACCATGATCATGTTTTCAATTTCCCTAGAATATTAATATATTATTAATTTATAATATATGAATCTGTTAGTAAAATAAACTTTTTATTAAAATAAAATATGTGCTATGCATTTAGTTGGAACAACTAAAGATGTATAATTCCTAAAAGAAATATTTATGAATAAATCATTTCATTATAATCTTCTGTATTAACATGCTACTTACTTTGTTTGCATACTAGATTGAAAGACATATTAGAACAAATATTTGTATGTTTTATTGTTTAAAAATTGTCATACAATAAAATTGGCTTTGTTTTATTTCTGATGGGCACTTCTATGAATTTTAAACTACATCTATCTATATTGATATCTATCTATCTATCTATCTATTTATCTATCTATCTATACCTGTTGCAGTTATAAAAGTCAAGGTCCTGATATTTGTTTCTTTCTCAAGCTGTTTCATTTTGCTATTTAATAGGTAAGACTTAACATATGTCCTTGACACATAAATAACGTGACTACATTATTCGGCACTCTAATGTGGTAATTCCAAGTATACAATACTAGTGGACTCATAGACATTCATTAGTGTCTTTTGGAGAGTGACTTCTATTACTCAGCCTAAATCCTCAAGATTTATATAAATTATTCTGTGCCCTAATGGTTAATCTTGCTGCTGAAGAATATTTAATTAAAGTAATATTACTCATGTTATTCATTAATTGGTAAAAGGACATTTAAGTTGAAACCAGTTTATGGTAGTTATACATAAACATAAAACATGAGACAATTGTTTAACTTGCTTGAGGTGTAGATTCTTCATTTATAAAATAGAAAAACTATTATTAATCACCCTTAAATTTGCTTAGAGAATCAAATTAAAATATACATATGATAGCATGTTACACATTCAAAATTTCAAGTTATTATTAATGTAAGAAAAATAAAATTTGTAAAATTATACTGCAAATAAGTTTTCCTCATCTCCCACTTTTAGAGTTAATTTTAAAAAATGATAATTCTATAATATTTTATTTACTCCAGTGTATATTATTTCATTAGTTTTTATCAGTGTAGGAAATAAAATTCACTCATCCTGTAAGTAAAATTAAAGATTTATACATTAGACCATGTAAAACTTTCCTTTTTTCACATTAAATAGTGTGTTACAAGAGGCACAGAATTAGGAAGAAGTGTGAAAATGAGTGGATGACTTCAAGAGAGATCACGAAGATAAATTAAAATGACTCAAAGTTTTGCATAAAGACTGACAGTCAAAAAAGAATAAAAACAAGCTGGGTTTATATTCTGAGGTCGGAAATTACATAGTCATGAAATTTCTAATGCCCAAATACATGTAAGTCATATTTTTAAAAACATCATTCAATAACTAGACTTACATATATTAGACAGGTTGGAAAAGTATATATATGATCATATTTAATGACATAAGAAAGTGAGGGTCAAAGTTGGTCAGAGTCCATCAAAATATATGATAGCCACCAACAGAGTGAAAACACAACCTGAACTATGGGAAAGAATGTTTACCAGGCCAGGGATTTAGCTCAGTGGCTCTGGCAACTATCTTGGAAGCGCAAGGGCCAGGGTTCGATTCCCCAGTAACCACATATAATACTGAGCATGGAGACTCACGCCCAGCAGCAATCAGCATCACATACCACAGTGCTGGGTGTGGTGGCTCAGGCCTGTAATCCCAGCACTCGGGAGG
>PVIR01023108.1:0-27271 GCA_004026965.1 Petromus typicus | reverse complement strand
GCTGTAGTACCCTAGTATATTCTTATAGACATAACAACTGCCAGGGAAATGTTTGGCCAGACCTCATTCAAGTAAGGAAAGGATATTCATGATTATGTGACATGTATATTTAGAATATAATATTTCAAGTTGGATTTGGCAAGAACACAGTCATGCACTAAAACATGTGAGATAGCTTGAGTACTTTTGGAAAAACCCTCAAAGGAAAATAATTTAAGAGTTACTAACATTTCTCTTAGCTTGACTTCTTAATAAACTTTGGTACAGCATTTGCACTTAATTTCATGAACTTCTTTTCTACGTGAATTTTCACTAGACATGCTTTTATTTCCAAGTGTTCTTTGTTGCAAGAAGCAACTTACACTTTTCTCCTTGTCTATCCTCTCCCCCTTACCCCAGCCGTCCCCTCCTCCCTTCTCACTTTTGAGAAAGGAAGCTAGGTCCTTCTATATGTTTCCCTTTCATTTTGTATTTTATCTTCTTCTGTCTTTTCCTCCTTCCCTTCCTCGTTCCCCCCCCCCCTTTTCCTCCTTTCTCCTCTCAGTACTGGGGGTTGAGCCCAAGGTCTCCTCCACGGTGGGCCTGCTCTTTTTAATTTTTATTTGGAGGCAGAGACTCCGTAAGTCACTAACTCACACAGGCTGGACACAGAACTGTGACCTTGGCCTCCTTGGTGCTGGTACCATAGGTCTGAGCCTCCATGCCCAGCTGGTGACTTCTCTTTTCAAATCGATTCTATGATGTCCAGTCAATAGCGATCATCTTGTGGATGGGTTATCATGGAAACAGTCTCTTCGCTATGTACAAACAGCAACATGACTGTCGGAAACGTATGCAGAGGCACACATATCCACAGGATCTGAGAGAAATGTGATCTCTTCTTTTACCTGACCAAAAGTAGGACAGGCCTTCAGTGTACTCTGTCCTGCCCTGCTCTCTTTTCCCAGCTACGGACCCAGAGTCACTTTGGGGAATGACTGTGCCACTGACATACCACTTAGTACTTGGAGTAACTTCTTTCTGGGGGAATTCAAAATAAATTTTTATATCATAAACTGGAGCCACAATGAAAAAAAAAAAAACCCAGTGGCTTGGATTTTAAATGACTTCCTTCCATTCTTATAGTACCTTATGTCGAAACCAATTCCAGTTGTTTTAAGTTAATAAAAAGAACCGATATTCATGGAGGTTTTGGGGAGTAGTTTGGGGGCTCCCGCATGCTTGAAGGACGAGCCCTTCTTATCTTTCTGCAGTAGATGGTTCTGGAGACAGATCTTAGTTCCTGTAACTACTCTAGAATATGCTCGGGAGCCCTTCTGCCCGAGACGCTGCCAGAGCCCTGGAAACAGCCGGTGCGGTTCTGGTGGCTCTCCCCCCACGGAGCTGACGGAGCTGGGTGCCGGGGGCACTGGTGCGGGCCTGTGGCCCTTCGGCCGCTCCTCTGCGCTGGCCAGGTTGACTTCCAGACTGGGAATCTCACCTGGTTCTGTGAGCAGAACCAGGGGCACTAGAGGGAGACACCAGGAGCCACAGTTGTCGCAGAGGAGCCTTATTTCAGAGACTCTGGAAAAAGCCCGTTCTCGGAAAATGCGAAAATAATAGAATGTGGCGATTGGTCCCTTAGGAATGAGCTCTCATAGTTAACATCATTTTCATTACTCATTTTACATTTCTTTTTCTGAACTCTGGATCTTGCTTACTGGGGACTTGGGACCAGGGAGCTGTAGATGGGGATACTGCTGTGTGTTTTATTTTATTAGTCTGTAGTGGGACTTTTCCTCCCCAACTGGAATTTTTAAGATAGGCGTTCTGATCTCAGCTTTATTAGCATCTAGTATTACTATGAGTAAATAATTTCTTGTGGTCTCATTTTCTTTCTGCAAAGTGAAATAGATTAAAATAGATTTTGCACAGAGTCTGTGGAATGAAATCAGTGTGTTACAACTGCAATCGGACCAGTGTGGAGTGACTCCAGGCCTTTTCTCCTGTTAGCCCCTCCCGGTCTGAAGGGCGCACCTGTGTCCACCCTATGCACCCCTGAAGGTTGTAGTCTGTCTTCTGCATCTTTTCTTCTTCTTATGGCTGAGTTTTAGCTAAATGAACCCAAACATGGTCAAGGGTATTCAATTATACCTTAAACCAAGGCTCCAAAAATTATACATAAAGTTGCAGACGTAGTTTGGTCAATTTGGAGTGGCACTGATTTTTGGCAGTTGTAAAATTCTCTTGATTTTTGTGGAGCTTGAAATAGACCCAAATCACTAAGTCATTTTGATACGTTATTTTTCAGCACTGTCTCCCCTAAATATATATATGTATATGTGTATATATATATATATATATGTGTATCTGTATGTATATATATTTAAATATGCATACACACATATATACATTACACACATTCTTCCTTCCTTTTGGATTTGTGTGCATAAATTTTATTTTATTTACAAGTCTAATCTCTATTTTAACGGGAACACAAAGTTGAGAACTCAAGTGTCCGTGTTGAGCGTATGTTTAATTTCTGATGGTGAGACTTCAAGCTCCGGGATTCGAATAGGAATCAACGCAGGCTCCTAGCCCTGATTCAGAGGTGCAGGAGCAGGGGTGAGGCTTACGACTCGTGTGTGTGAGGCCTTCCCACGTCTGGGTCCACCCCGCGCCAGCCTGGGGTCTGGCGCACACTGGGTGTTGGGCGAGGTGGTCACGGCCTAGGCTCCATCTGCTTCCGTGTCTGCCATCCTAGCAGATAGCCAGCCAGCGAAGACACTCATGTTTGACCCAGGCCTGAAATTAAATTTTTAAATGGAAAAGGATTGGCATACAAACCCTAAATAACACTAATGGCTTCTGTATAACGTGATTATTCTTGTATATTTATTCTGTGCTCACTGGTCACGTTATTCACAATAATATATATGTACCTGTATGTATACATATATACCTGATGTCCATCCTATATGGTTTTCTGGTCTGTCATGATATTGTTAAATCTGCCCTCACCCATGGAACTTCAAAATACCTAAAGAAAATAATTTGAAAGTAGAAAGAATTTGAAGTAGAAATAGTTCAATCTTCAAAGACTCTGAGAATGTGGATAATCCCTTTTCAACTATTGATAGAATACATAGACACAGCACAAAGCAGGTGGTGTGATATGCACTATTTGTAGGTTCATTCAACACCAACATACACTATACTCACCCACAACAGAATACACGAGAGAGCCACAAAGTGCCAAAGGGTCGTCCAGAGACACTCACTTTTACACAAGACAGCCATGAGTCATGCTGAACTTACTTTGTAGCCCAAGCCGGTCGTGACCTCTCAGCAATCTTCCTGGCTCAGCCTCCCAGAGCTGGGATTATAGGTATGCTCCACCATAGCTAGCTCAGAAGACACGGTATTCATAAAATATTTATTGAAATTGGTCATATTCTGGGCAATAAAGAAAATCTCCTTAAATTCAAAATGAGTCAAATCATATTTTCTGAGAACAATAAAATTAAAAATGTGAAATGGAGCAATCCTTTAAAAATTCCCAGATATTTAAAAACCAAGCCATGTCTACAGAGTTCATCGATCAAAGACAATATTACTGTGTGAACGAGCTTAGAACATATTTTACACTCAGTGAAAGTAAAAATATAGTACATCAATTTGGCAGAATGTACTACAGCATTAGTAAAAAAATTATATGTATATATTTAAAAAATAAGCAGTGCCTCAAATCAGTGACTTTAGTTTCCATTGTAGCAAACTACAAAAGGTGGATAAATGAATGTGAGCAGAAGACAAGAATTAGTACACATCCCAGCAGAAAGAAATGAAACTAAACAGAAAGTCTATAGAAAACAAAGCAATGATTGACCATTGAGCGCTTTCAGATCAGCAGCACTAGCCCAGCTAGCCATCATCCCACAGAGGGAAGTGAAAACATCCGGTATATTTGAGACTTAATCAACATAATTCACCTTGTTAACTAAGAAAACGGTGCTGGTCTCTGTAGACACCAATGAAATATTTTCTCCACAATTGTATTCTATATTTTTTCAATTGTCTTCACTTTGTCTACCTTTGATTTTCATACACACACCGTTCTTTCATCTGTAGCTTCTAAATGAAGGTATTTTGTTTTTGAAGTCTTGTCTTCTGTGGCACCGTCTTATTTTCCATCTCTTTCCATTAATTCCCTCGTGGTGTTTGTTTTCGCACTTGGTTTTGTTAGAGTCTCCAGTAGTGCAATGCACCTGTGAGACGTTTCCTCCCGTCTTTCTTTCAGAGAATTTCTCTTTTTGTAAGTGATGTTCTTCTCTTTAAATCTTGAATCACCAAACTATGTTTCTCCGCAAGTCTGGGGAGAGTAAAGGAAAGACTCCGCTGGGCACAGCAGTTAGAGATGTGCTGCAAGTTAATGGCTCAAGAGAAATACTGTCCCAGTGAGATAAATTTTAAAATTATGAAGACATGAAAAAGACTGATGATGACCAAAACGCCACCATTTTAAGTAAAATCAGAATTAGTAGCAGCTCTGTGCCAGCTCACATGGGAAGCAGAGGCTGAGAGGACAGGGTCACTGACCCTCAGCCCGCCCAGAGGTGTTCTGGGACCTGGGACGGGGCTCATTGGCTCCGTGCGTTTGCCTTGAACTTCTCTGGAAACTTATGATGCCAAGCATCTTTTCATTTGTTCAGTGGCCACTTGGATTTCCTGTTTTGTGAAATGCCAAAATTTGTCCGCTTATTTTTCTATTGAGCTGTTTAGGTTGTGAATTAGAACAAACTATAGGCTTTAAAGTACAAGGACCATTTGAATAATACTGGAGTCAATGTCTTTTACCACTTGATTTTAGTTTATTAATATTCTTGATAAACTGAGGTTTCCAATTTGTAAAATATCAAAGGTGCTGCTATTTTCTTTTGGCATATATGCCGTATGTAACTTTTTCAAGAAACTTTTTGATATCCTAAAGCTTTTATAATACTCCATGTTAGTAGAGTTTAAATTAATTATGAATGTATGTATTTTAAATGCATCATTCATACACATAAGCATGAAAATTGTGCTATGAACTTGGATGAATTATCAAAAAGTAAACTGTACGAACAGCTGCTGGGTGGGATCAGAGCGCTGAGGAGACTCAAGAGAATCCTGCTTCCCGTTTAGTTCAAAAACTACCGTTTTCCTCCAAAGGTAGCCACTACCGCCATTTACAATTTTTTAACAAATTTGTGGGATTTAATGCGAGATTCCAGTCCTTGTATACACTGCCTGATGTTTCAACCTGATCGAATATGTCTCATCAACACCGGTCACTGCTGTGATGAAACACTCAGAATGAGTCGCAGCGTGTTACGTCGCTGCTCTCTGCGGTCTCCCTACTGTGCAAGACACGCGGGTCTCGCTTCTCAGGCTTCCCCGAGCTCCGCACCCAGCGCTCCAGCTTTGCGGGCCTCCCGCTGCTGTCTCCTCTGCCCTCTGCTCTTATCTTTGCTACCGTCAGCTTTTTAGCTTCCGCGAAGGAGAGAGACGTGGGGCAGTGCTGCCTTGCACAGCGGGACTGCCAGGCCATCCGATGGCTCTTCACGTGAGTTTCTAATGAACCTCAGAGCTGTTTTCTTTATGGCTAATTTACATTCCTTTTTAAAAATTAATTTTATTGTGAGTTAGGGACATGTTACATACATAGCATGATCATACTCAATATTGACCATTTGTACTAGTATATGACATGACATTTTTTCCCATTCCCCTTCAACCCCAAAACCCTCACCATGTACATAAGCTCTACATTCCCTTTTTCTCCACCTTGTCACCAGCCCTTGTTATCTTTGGTCTTTTGGAGGTAGCCATTCTAACTGCAAGGAGGTGATATATCTCCTTGCGGTTTTGATTTGCTTTTTCCTCATGATGAGTGAAGTCGAGCATTTTTGCAAACATCCTTCATCTGTACTTATGGTCATCTCTTGAGAAATACCTATTCCATTCTATTGTCCACTTATTAATCCAATCATTTGTTTTTGATTTTTTGCTATTGAGTTTCTTGAGTTCCTTATATATTCTGGATATTAACCCCTTATCGGGTATATAGTTTGCAGATGTTTTATCCCTTTTGGACGCTGCCTCTTCATTCTGTTGACTGTTTCCTTTGCATGCAGTTTATAGTTTATTGTATTTAAGTTTTTCTGGCATAACGGTTTGTTTCCTTTGCTTTTGTGGTATTACTGAAGAAAAATCAATGCCCACTCAAAGTGACTCAAAGTGTTTCTCCTGTGTTTTTGTCTAGTAGTTCCAGAGTTTTACATTTTTCTCTTAGATCTTGAATTCATTTTTAATTGACTTTGCCATATTGTGAGGCAGGTCTTCTTTCGTTCTCCTGCTTATAGAGCTCCAATTTTTCCCACTACCATTTCCTGAAGTGACCATCTTTTCTCCAGCATGTGGTCTTGAACCCTGTGAAGATCAGTTTGCTGTGGGCGTATAGTTTCCTTCTGTGCTTCCTGTACTAGCCCTTTGGTTGATGCATCAGACTATACTGATATCATTACTCTGTTTTCATCACTATAGCTTTGTAGTCTATTTTAAGCTCAGGTAGTATAATGCTTCCTGCTTTCTTCTTTTACGCAAGATTGCTTTGCCTAATGATAGATTTCTGTAGGCCTTTAAAATATGACTGGTTTTTCTACTTCTGCAAAAAGAGTCATTGATATTTTGATAGAGATTGCACTGAATATGTAAATTAAGTTGGGTAGTATGAGTATTGTAGTGCTAATGATTCTCCCAATGTGTGACCTGAATAAATTTGATAAAATAGTTTTTTTATATTTCCTGTTAAATCTTATAAAGATTAATGAAAAATTATGTAACTTTTAGCCATCTTGCAATTAAATAATCAGATTGATGAGTGGTCAATTTCTTTCATCAGTATTGTATAGTTTTCATTGTAGAGATTTTTCATCTTTTTGGAAATTTATTCTTAGATCTCTTTTTCTTAACTATTGGAAATGAGATTGTTTTCTTGATTTCTTTTTCAGGTATTGTGCTATTGGTTCAACTGAGTCCAGAGAATATATGCCAAAGACACAGAGAAAATATTATTAAAATACAATTAAAAATAATCACCTGATTGTATTCTGTAACTACTATATGTACTAGATTTAATGGCTTTTGACTCTGGGTTTGGACTTTTATATGAATAAAATTATATATTATTCAGACAGTGACAATTTGGCTTTCTTCTTCCCAGTTTGGATCACTTTAATTTCTTTTCTCTTGCCTGATTTCTCTGGCTATAACTTCCAGTACTATGTTGAATAAAAGTAGTGAAAATAGAATCATTAGTATGTTGAGGTGTGTTCCTTCTATAAACAATTAATTCAGAGTTTCTATTATAAAGGGACATTGAAATTTATCAAATGCTTTCTTGCATCCATATAAATATTATATTTTTTGTCTTCTGCCGTTAACACATCCTGATTATTTGGTGTCAGCTGAGCCAGTCCCTCAGCCCTAGATGAGCCCCACTTGACCACAGTGAATATCCATTTCAGGAGCTGTTGGATATGGTTTTCCAGCACTTTGTTGAGGACTTTTGCAGCTGTGTTCATCAAACACATTGGTATGCAGCTTTCTTTTTGTTGTATTCTTGTCAGACATCAGCATGAGGATAATGCTGGCTTCATGGAAGGAATTTGGAAGAATCACCTCACTTTTAGCCTTTTGGGAGAATGTAAGAATGATAGCTATTCTTTAAAAGTTGATAGAATTCAGCAGCACAGTAATATGTACTTGTGTTTTTTATGGGAAATGTTTTATACTGATTAAATCTCAGTCTGTTCTATTCTCCGCATTCGGTCTTTTCTTGTTATTTTACTTTATTTTTAGCAGCACATTTACAGTAGGAATGGCCACACCCCTCATGTGGGGTCGCGTGGATGTAACACATCGCCGTTCCTTTTCTCAACCTCACTTTCCCTCCATCTCTTGATTCCCTCCTCATCTGAGGAAGATCTCCCTCCTTTCTTTTATCATCTATTTTTTTATTTCACTTTTTATTTATCATTTGAATGTCTCATATAAGAGAAATCATGAAATGTTGAGCTATGTGTTAGATTTATTTCACTAACATTATGGTCTCATTAGAAGCCCTGCGCTTGAGTTGAAATATTTCATTGATTTTCTTTTGTCATCACAATGAAGGCTTTACAAAGAGATCACTATCATTAGTGTTTTTTCTTTCTGCTGTTGGGAGGGCCGTGTTCCTCATGTGCCATTCCTCTGAGCTGTGCTCCAAGCCCTATGACATCTTTTTACTAAGATCATGACCCTTTTCTACATATGCTTCTCTTTTCTGTTTTGGAGGCATGCAGTGGTTTCTATGTCGTGTCCTCGTCACTCCTAAGGAGTTCGCAGTTCAGTGCAGTCAGGGCCACACACCGAGAACTCCCGGCCCAGGAGCTCTGTCTGACTGTTACTTCAAACTTGGTGAAGCTCCAAGGTGTGGACGTGTTCCCCGTATAGCATCCTGCGGTTTCACAAGGGTCCTAGGAAGCGGATGAGGAAGGCACTCCTTCCCCTGCTCTGTGAACTCACTGAAGGAGGTCAGATCTGTGCGGTGACATGCTCAAGAGTTTGCTCACACAAAGAGCTGTGACATCTAGGACCCAGACATCTAAGTTCACATCCTAAAAATTTAGAGCAAGTCACACATTCCAAATTGATTTTTCTTCAATAAACACTCATGTCTCACCATCAAAAGTCAGCTTTGTTATAGGAACTTATGTTACATAAGAAGCAGTTTGGTTTTCCATTACGTTTCCTGCCTTCTGGGACCCAGTGTGCATATGCAGAAGCCGCACAGTCTCTGGGGAGAACACGACCAGCCAGCGGTACACGGCTCGGCTCGACTTGTGCTTGCCATGACCGTATTGTGACATGCGGAAAGGACTTCTATAATTTCTACTGAGCCAACTGCCTCACAGAGGCCTATATTTGCTCCTTAGTATAAAACGTCATCCTTCTGACACATTATATCTCACTCATGCTCTATTTCAAATGTAACGAATTCAGAATTTAAATTGGTCTGATGAACACTTATTTCTAATGCCTTTCTCTCCTCCACCCCTCAGTGATGTCAATTTGGAGACAGGGACTGAGTTTACACAGGGTTCTTCACCAGGATTCTGGAGGGGCAGAGGTAGGTTTTGGGCGGGGACCTTGGGTGCTCGACTCACCTCTGCCTTTTTCTCGCTGATCTTGGGCATGCGGAGCTGGCTTTTGCTTTAGTGTTTACAGTTTCTGTTATTATCCTAGTCTCAATCCAGGCCATTTTCACCTGCTTTGCTCTAACTCTGCTGCCATCTGGTTTCCAAACTTCTCTGCCTCAGCACAGGGCAAATTACAGGACTTAGGAATTCTCTGGAGCTCCCTGCAGCAGAGTCTCTGTGAGGCTGCCCTCCCTCAGCCATGTGCGGAAGGCTCGGCTTCTCAGCACAGGTAGGCTGTCCGAGGCTGTCCCTGAATTCCATTTCTATTAAGCTTATGGTTCCTGGATGCTAAATATTAAAACTCTAAAGAATCTTGTTTTCAAGTAAGCAATGTATTTGCTGGAGGTCAGGAGAAGGGGGAGAAAAAAAGAAAAGCTAATCCCATTAACTCATCTGACTTTTCATCAAGAACTGTTAGCGGGTCCTTAGCATACACACAAAGATAACTGACCGCTAACAGAAGGTTAAGGCGATAAGAAATAGCAGGAGTTTACAACAGTACTGTTCTTTTATATATCTAGAACTGTCTTGTTTTGGTGCTTTTATTTCTTCCATTTATTCATTCCAAATTACAGCCTCTAATGTGTTACCAGCATGTCTGCCCGAAGGTCCCAGTGAGCTACGTGGGGTAGGTGGGCTGGGGGCGCTGTTCACTGTTTCCTACTGGGCCTTTCTAGACTGTGTTTCAACCCAGCAATCCATCTCAGGTCTTCAGGAGAGCTGAACTCAAGCCGGCAGTGTACACAGTAAGTAATCGTCCTTCTGGGCACCAGGAACAGGAAGGTGACCTGCACTCGACAGACGGGCTGCAGTGTCTCATCTGCAGGCATCTGAATCGCTTTTCCAGCCACATCATTGCAGGAGACCACTGCTTGCTCTCTGTCCCTTCCCTCATTTGTAACGACTCTTAGATTAAGCTCTAGATGATCTCTCTTGGGTCAGGTGCTTGACTCCACCAATTAATACTGACAATGGCTTGTGGTCACCGGGCCCAGGAGAGTCAGAAGTGGTGCTGAGTTTCTCTTAAAACATGTCTTAGGACGAACAAAGACTAACTGGAGTGTTCTCATCCCCCCGAGCTTCACGCTGCAGTGAACAAAAGAGCCAATTGCTTGTAATTATTTGCTAATAGATCGAATAGTTTGTCAGTTGATTAATTAAAGATGAGAGCCTTGTCCAAGTCCATATGGCTATATCACGAAAGCTTCGCATTTTCTCTGAGTTGTTCCATTTCCCCACACGTGTACAACTCTGTTGTGTGCTTTATGAACAGCCATTCTCCATCTACTTCATGGAAACAGCAACTAACGTGATAAATGCCCATTAATACGGAGGAATAAGACAGCTCTGAATTAAACCACAGCAGTTTACTTTGAAATGTGTTCAGTGATTTCTCCCAGTTTTGAAGCTATTGCAGTTCCCTACCCAATCGTACTTTTTGGATAAAAGCCCCAAATGCTATCTTTTGGGTTCATATAAGAAAGGGATGGCAAGTGAGTTCTCATCGGCGTGTGTCAGCAGCGGCCTTCCCGCTGCTCGCGGTTCCGTTCCACCACATCCGGCGTCCGATGTGTGTGATGTTTCCTGCGGCCAAGAGTGCAGTCACAGGAATTGCCTTTGAGTCCTTTCTTTTAAAAATTAAAAAAAAAATAAATTTCTTTTAATTTTTTAATTAAAAAATTTAAATTTAATTTTTTAATTAAAAAATTTTTTTACTGATGTATTAAACATAAAAACCGTACATGTTTAAGGAGTACTATGTAAGGATTTGATACAGGCACACTGCGTGACATTGAATCTGGATAAAAATACAAAGAAAGCATCCTTTTCCATGAGGTCTGTACATTTAACTGGATGAAGTAAGACTGTTGTTGAGTAATTAAATTTGTTACTTCACCTGGTGCTTGTGAGAAGCTGGAGACAGAAGAGCAGGACCACATGGGAAGCGGGGAACTCCGGGTCTCAGCCCCCACGGGAGCCTCCGTTGCCTCTGTTGTTCGGAACGAAAGTGGTCGTGTATTTTATTTATGAAAAATAAGATGGTAAGAAATATTTTGTGTGAAGGGGCTGAGTTTGTCATGCAACATTTTATTCCTCATTTTGTTGTATTTAATGTAGTGCTTTGTAGTGATTTAAAGTAGTGATAACATACAGAGAATTTGAAACCTGCTACCAAGGAGTGGCATCCATCCTTACAATACACAATAAAGCTATTGAAAAATGTAGGCAGTGTAGAAGTGAGTCACAGACATCTGTCAGGCTGTGAACTTCTGAGCTCATCGGGGGTAGAGTGTGGACAGGATTCCCAAAACAGGGTGGTCGGTGCTCAGGATGGAGGCTGAGATCTTGAGCCTTGCGCACATGGAGCGGAGCCCCGTGTATCGTAGTGAGTGCATTTAGTACATATGCACACGTACGACCAGCTGTATCTATATTCAGAATAAGTTATGTCTTAACGCTGCGTAGGAGCCCGCCAAACTGTGCAGGCGTTGTCCACGGCTCCTAATACCATGCAGTTAGAGCAGCTCGCCGCTCAGCGCACATGTTGAAATGTGGGGCTGTTGGTCACTCACGGATCTCAGCAAGAAGCGAAAATCAAGTGAGCACATTACCATTTAAAGAGCATTTCCTAAGGCGAGGGCGCAGAAAATTTCAAAACAAGTGTGCCGTTTCATTTCACCAGATTTTCCGTGCCCCCTTTCCAGTCTGTTTCTCTCCTCCTCTGACAGAGAGCACTGCTGTCGCCGTCCTCCAGGGGCCCTGGCTCATGGCATCAGAGCAACGCAGGGAGCAGGAGTGACTTTGCTCCAAACAGTTATCAGTAAAGTTTTGGGACTTCCATGAGATACTCCTACATTTTCCTACTGTCTTTGGTCTCTGGAATATAGAAACCTAAAAATGATAGGTATGAGCTTTGCCTCTCCTCCAACTTAAAGAAGTGTGACGGACCAGGAAAGGAGACTTGCCCTTTTGTTGGAGTTAGACCACATTTCACTTTCTCATTCAATGTATTTTTCATCAATTATTCCTTTCCAAAAATTGAGTATGATTGTTTTTTGTACTTTATTTTAGTTAAATGCAAATTAGCAGTGTCGTAGCTAATCAATGCCACCAAAATAGTTCTTTTAAATAACCAGGACATGAACTCTTTAACAAGATTCAGTCAGTTCTATTTATAGTTTCCCCCAAGCTATGAACTATTTGTACACCCATGTTTCTGCATAATGACTTTTCAATGTGGTTTCCGTAATCATTCCAGAAGGCACAATCTCAAAATATCTATATGCATAAAGAATATATTTAAAATAAAGGCTAAATTGGCTGGCCATGCATTAAACCATTTGCCTGTGAAATCGTTTTGTGAAATATCTCCAAACAGGAGATGTTCCAGCTGAGCGTAGGACACAGCAAACATTTTTGCTTACCATATTGTGTCGCCATAACTTCTTTGGAAACACTTCCTCCATGCGCCCTCTTAAGCACGTCTTCCTTCTTCCTCTGAGATGACAAGCCATTTTGAGAACTTGGATTTCATCTAGCCTACCCGGGATTAGAAGAGATAGACTCACTCTCCAACCACTTGCCTTTAAATCCTTAATAGCCACAAGGCGGGCGCTGGGGATTTGTGCAGTAAGTGTCAGCTCCAGACTCCCCGCCTGCGGAGACGAGGGTGCACGAGTGGTAGCACGGCCCGTTGGAGGAGCACTTGTCGTCTGTGTTTCTGAATGAAAAGCTGTTCTCTTTTTATAAGGCTTTGGAGAGGAAGGCATGTTAAAGCCATATTTCCAGTTTCAACACAAAAATAAATCATTTCTTCTGAGTCTTTCTTTAATCAAGAGCATGCATGGGTATTATTTTTTACACAAATGAATAGTGATTTTGTGATTAATGTGGTCCTTAGAAGCCAGTCTCAAAGTAAGGGGACCACGCTGCCAACTGTGGTCTTTCGTCTGTGAGGCACAAGGAGCGACAGTGGATTCAGACGCACCCCGGATTTCACACTGACTGCTGAGCACAAGGCAGTCTCTTTCTACATTCTAGCCTTAATTTAAAAATTTGCTTTTTTTCTTTTCCCAAACCACCTTACTTTCTTAAATTATCACAGCAGGGCTGGGTAAAAGAAAAATTATTCACTGTCCACATTGTACATTATTTTTCCTCCAAATTTTAGGCAAAGTGTTTCCAATCTTTAAACTTTGGCCAATGTTTACCTATAGAGAAGACAGCTAATAAAATTAATTATAACTGTTCCTCACAGTAATTTTTATTTATTAGTGTCTGCTGTTCATGTGTCTTAAGAAAACTAAAGATATAATATAAATATAAGATATATTATAAAGATATAATTCTACAAACTTGGCTGTTTTCTGAAGACTCTTTTGGTAAGCCATGCGCTGAGGATCCAGGTCATCTATTAACAGAAATGCTACTGAGTAAGCAGGAACATGAGTGAATGAAGACTCACAATTCTACTTGGTGATTTTTCATGCTGCCATAAAATAATTTTGTCTGTTCCCATCTCTGAGATATATATATATATATGTATATATATATATATGGCCATATATATATATATATACACACACACACATATATATACATACATACATATATACATATATATACATACATATATATATATATAGCTTTACATATTTTTAAATGAAGATAAAGGTTTGGAGTGTTGAAATAGAATTTATTTTAGGTGACCATCTTCGAGCTTCTGCGTGGAGCTGTCTGCTGTGTCTGCTCCGGGTTGAGCGTGAGTTGTACACACCCCCATCCGATAAGCACACCTATCGCACTTATATAAGCACATGACATCATCGTTTCAACCCAAGTGATTTCTAAGCACCACAGCTGTTACTAGTTATTTAGAAGTCTAATTTGAGCGGAATGTGTCACGCCAGCTTTGCACATGCGCTCACACAGGCGGTGTTCACATTAAAACTTTCACCTCTATTAAATAGCAACAGTTCTTCAAAAATTCCAACACTCTACTCTTAACAACTAAATAAAATATGTGTCTTTGAGGAGTAATGTGCCTATTTTATTTTTATTCCTTAAGGAAAATCTTGTATTCAGTGGTGTGTTTTTGTTACTCTGCCATGATTTTATTCATGTGACGCTGAGGAGGTTGTCTTCCCACTTCCTTGCTTTCCTCTTCCTGAATTAGGGGTGAATCTCTGTGACCTCATTTTCAGTGAAGGTCACACAGACAAAGCCATCAACACCGAAATAGCATTTTCTCATTGAGCAGAGGCTCGCAAACCCTCAAGGTTTCCTTCCCCTGGAAGGCTAACTTCAAATGGCACAACCCACCGGCCGGGCTGGCATTTCTATGTTCCACCGTACAGGTCTCTTCTCCCTCTCTTTCTCTTTCAAGGGCCAACTTATTCATCATTCTTAACTTTAAGTTAACTTCGAATATCACATACAAATATAGGAGATACATAAATTTTTGTAGATAGTCACACTGTATGACCGGAAGTGGGAAATTCAGATTTGCAATTCTGAGTCAAATGGTCCATTTTCTGTCTACCGAGGAAGTTGTCTGGCTCCCTGGCGATGGGGCTCCTTCAGTAATGGGGTGAGGACCAAGGGCCTGGACAGGAGAAGCTGCCACAGAAAGGTTAGTTGTCCACAATTCTAGACCCTAATTTCAGAAGCACTGTGTTGAGTTGAAGTTTGTAAAAGCTTCTTTAGAAAAAAATGTGCTTTGGTTTGAACTTAGCCATGTCCCCAAAACTCAGAGGGTAGATTTGGTGATCTTTAAATATCTAAATACCAAAACTATACTACTGCTTCTTAGTATCTTCCTTCACTCACAGACTTGGCGTTTGTTGGCAGCAAGACTGCCCATCGCTCTCCAGCGCTGGTCTCTGGCAGGTACTCACCATGAGAAGTGCTCGGTCAGTATGGGGGAGGTAAGGGAGGGTTGAAGGAAGGAGGAAGCAGGGAGAGGAGAGACAGAGATGAAAAAAGATGCAGGGAAAGAAAGAAAATCCGAAAGGAAAGGCGAAAAATTCCAAGCTCTTTAAAAAGCTTGAACTTTATCGGTTGCCAGCTCTGAACTAGAACACGAAGTAGGAAAGAATGGTACAAAATTGCATCTAAAAATTAACTAAAATATATTAAGAACTAAACACTGACAACAGAATGAGTTGTGTACGAACCCACTGACCTGGCCTTCAGACCTAACATTCTAACGTTAGAATCTAGAATAGAGTATTTACAACCTCGGCTGCTCTCAGAAGAAGCTGTCTGCAGCAGGGGTGGGTGAGGAGTGTTGTGGGTGGAAGGACGATTTGTCCTGCCCTCACTGTCCCATGCCACCACGGGCTCCGCTGGCACCAGCACCTCCTGACCTTGTCTGTGCAAGGTCTGCACTTGTCTCACTCAGCATCCAGACCATCTTTGTCTTGTTCCAATTAACTTGCAGTGCCGAGCCATGCAGATTCCTGACAGTGTGCCCGGATGCAGCTGCAATGGAGTGGGTTTCTGTACGAGGCAAAGTTTCTCCTGTTCTGTGCTCCTTGACCACTTGGTCTTGTTTCACCGGGTGGGAGTGAGACCCCCGAATCCCTGGGTATGTAAGCGATGCAGCAGGATCAGGGATCATGGTGATTAGTCATGGATGGAAAGAGAGCGGCCGGTGTGTTGGCTGCTCTGTTGAGGTTCCCTAGCGGAAATGCATTCCATCTTGTCTTCATCTGTTCCATGAGACTAGCTTTCAAGACCTGTCCTCTCCACAAGGGGTTATTCCACTTACTTGTACTGAAATACACAAGATTGATTTCTAGAGAAAGGAAGGGACTTCAGAGATCCCCCAGTCCAGTTCGATGGTGGGGTGTTTCCGTCAGCTGTGGACGGTGAACTGTCTCTGTCAGCTCGGGGGGGAAGCGCATACCTACGTAAAACCCTTGTGGAAGGCGGATGGAGCCCAGGTGACCGGAGCCAGGCTGGGGTGGGCTCTCTCTGCTCCTGGCTCGTTGCCCTCCGCGTGGAGCCTCTCTCTAGTCGCCTCAGTTGGGTGTATGTTTGTAACCCCATGCGACTCCACATGGTGTCCGCCGCTGCCAGCCCCTTGTCCGTATGTCCCCACTCTTGTATGGCCCGACTTAGACCGCTGTTTGGGGTGGACTCCAGGGCTGTCTCTGTTTCTCCAAGAGTCCTATGGTTCAGAGTGGTGCTGCGGATCGGCCTGGCTGCTCACTGGCTAGAGCTCAGTGCTCCGTCATCTGTGTGCATTTGCCACTGTTCGCTAAGCTGTGACGTCCCCAGTGTTGGTGCCTTGTGGTCCCTTAATGTTTTCCTCTGCTTCCCATGAGCTACTGAGGGGTGCAGGGCCTTCCACGTTAGCTCTAAAATGATCGTAGCCCTTCTGAGGTAACAGCAGCTGGCAGTGCAGCAACCTCAGGGCTTATCTCTGTCATCGCCCGGCTGCACTTGAGTACAGAGCCCGGCAGTCTTGTTAGCCTGTTTCTAGCCCACAGGGCTTTGAGTCCAAAACAAGTACTGTTCCGTTGAAGCTCCCAGCAATTATTTATTGAAAAGCAAAGAGAAATTCATCACTCTCTGGGACATATTATTTAGTGCCTAAACTGGGACACTTGAGGGGGGTAAAAGGAAGAGCCGTTAGCAGTCACCATGTCCACAGATTACAGACAGCTAGAACGATCTGGAGTGGTCTTACAGTATTCGCTTCCTACATACCCATCACGCCACTCTTTGTTGAGGAAATATCTGCTAATGGCTGTTGTCACCATGACTGTGGGGCGCTGTGCTGGAAAAGCAGGCGCAGGACAGAAGCCGGGCTGCTCGCTGTGTGAGCCTGGCGGGCCTCTGAATTCACGGTCCTCGAATTTAAGTTTAAAGGGTTCTGTCAGTCCTTATACAAGGACTTAATTATTCACGGAGGAAGAAAAGTAGCAGCACGGCCTAGGACTCTGACCCCCAGACCTCAAGGCCAGGAATCTCAAACACAAGGACACATGTCTGTCCCCTTTTGTGTCACTTTGCCTTCAATTTGCCATCCGTGCATGGAGCGCAAGACTGGGTTGCACCTGGCTTCATTTTATGCCTCTGGAGCCAAGATTTAAAAAAAGGAATTGTTTGATGAGTTCCGTAGAAACAAGACTTCTTGACATCAATTGTAAAGTAATTAAACGGTTAAAGGAGCTGTTTAATGGAAATATACCAGCATTTCTTATTGGAATTCCATTCATAAAAAGCCTGTTTCAACCAAGGGCTGGTGAATTCCATTTGACTTTTTGTTTCAGTTTATTTCCCTTGGGTATGCTAATTTCCCACTAAAATCTATTCTTTTTCTCTTACTGAAACATTTGGCTGTACACATGACTGCCAGCACAGACTGTTTCCTGGCCTCGAGGCAGCGAGGTGGTCTGTGAGACACAGTTTTGGTGTGCAGAGTCGGCAGGAGCGAGGTGCGCCGCTACCGCCCCTTGAAGGCAGCTGCGGGTGCTCCACCTCCAAGTTTGTCCACAGCCAGAGGGGGCTGGAGAAAGAGCGACAGTTGGGTGCTTCTCACTTCAGGGTTCCAGGCCCACGTCTCTAGAGGATGGCCTGTCACCGGACCCGTGTGCTTCCAGCAAGAGCAGGGCTGACACCACAGCCGCGGGCAGGACCGGGTCACCCGCCAGGGCTGCAGGTGCCCGCGGGAAGCGCGTCTAGCCCAGGCTTTCGGCATGGCCAGAGCCGCGGGCGGTGGGGCCTGAGGGGGAGGCCGGGGGCCGCGCCTCCAAGGCAGGTGGCGAAGCTCCCAGGGGCCGCAGAGCAGGGCGAGGTGCGTGGGGCGCACCCCGCCACAGTCGGCGCTTTGGGGCGTTGCGTGGTGGAGGAGAAGCAGAGCCCTGCACTGCCTTCAGGCTCCGCAGCAGCACAAGCTGTGCGAAGTTCTTCACGGTGGGAGTTGATTCATTCTTCACCTTTTAGGCGCTATATCCGTGGCCCAGTTCTGCAAAGAACTCATGTGGTAACTGCAGCACGTGCACACTGCTCAGGCGGGCTCTGGGGGAGGTCCCTGGCCACCGCTGCCCTACAGACTGGAGTAATCGGCGTGTATTTTCTGTTGTTTTGTTTTTCAGCAGGAGTGCAGCGTTCTATTTTACACAGCGCGGCGGCGTCACGCCCCTGTGAGGGCAGAGTGCACGCAGTGCTTCCTGCAGAGAAGGCTTTTCCTGAAAGCCTAGCACAGTGTCCTCTAGGCAGGGTTACAGACCACAGGAGAGCGGATCGCATAATTAAACAGTTACAGGAGGCGTGTAATGGAAATATACCAGCATCACTTATTAGAATTCCATTCACAAAAAACCTATCGATTAGATCCTAACTGTGCCATAACACACCTGTACTTTTTTTTCTGGAGAATTTGTCTTTTTTAAACTTCACCTGTTTGCTTTCCATGTACTTAAGTACTAGATTAAGAGTGATGATTTTTCTTGAATGATTATTCAAATTTTCATACTTTCAAAAGAAAAATTAAAATATTTTGTGTTCTCTATTTATGTATGGTGGTATTGTGTTCAGGTGTAGCAGTAAATGACATGTCGATGGCATATTGGCCCTAATGATGATAGCTTGGTACATATTAATTTGGGAACACAGATATTTGTTGTGTTTATACTGAACTTAAGAATTTCACTAGAACCTTCGGAATCCCCAGGTGGGCACTGGTCCTTTGAAGAAGTATTTCTAGTTTTTAAAAATGTATTACAAACATTGCATGGTATATGTTATTCTAAGTGATTAAATGAAAGGTAAGTGCAGACGCATTATCTTTTCTTTGTCCCGACCATGTCACCCAGCTTGTAGTCTTTGTGTCGCACAGTGGGTGACCGGAGACCACACAGCGCCTCCTGAACTGTGCACTGTGGCTGTCGGGGGGCGGGGGCGGGCAGGAAGCAGGCTGTTGCCCAAGGTGGGGCTCCTGGTCTCCCTAGTGTTAGCGCTCTCCAACGCCCCAAATTTCCACTGGCTGAGTTCCTTGATGTTTATGGTGGAAACTGTGTTGACTTCCTTAGACAAGATGAGTGCCCGAGGAGTTTGAAATGTGTTTTAATTAAGATTCTGCTAAGTTTTACCAGGCACCTACCGGAAAACAAAGCAACTGAATAATTAGCTGTGATGAGAGCAGATGCCAGTCTAATGACAACCTGGTACCACTCCGGTGCGTCGTTAGCTGTTTACTGTGCTCCTTCCACACCTCCGGAGCACGCTGTGTTCACCAGGGCTTCGGTTCGGGGGACAGAAACAGTGTCTCATTCCAGACCATTGTGAAAGACATTTCCAGCATCTGCAGACTCTTCATGGAGATGACTCTGCCCCACCCACCACTCCCTGCCTTTCCTCTTTTGGCCATGTGCTTGGAAGCAAACACTCCTTTAGTTTTCCTTGTAGAATTATTTTAGCCATACATCAAGTGAAGCTTACCAATTGATGAGAATCTAATGATGCATTTACTTACAGATGTGCGTCTCGTTTCTCCGTTATGTTGCTGAGGAGTAAGATGAGTGTAAAGTCTCCGCCGTGCCCACCCCACCAGTGTCAGGGGAAGCTGTGGATCTGGCAGATAGAGGTGGAGATGCCCCCTGCTGGACTCCACAGAGTCCTGTCGGGAAGGAGTCACCATAGGTACCTTTCCCATGCTTGACCCTTCTTTCTAAATAACTTGTTTCTCTGGAAGAATCTTAGTAACATTATTCTGTGGTTTTCCATGTTAGTATCATCATTTTTATTTATTTATTTTTATGCAGCTTAATTGTCTTTTCATTTTTTGCATAAAACATTTTAATTATTAACAAAGTATCTCACACTTGGTGTAAGTCTGAACAGTGTCTTTCTATTTCATGTTCAGATCACTGGCTTACAGTTGAAAGCTTGGGCTCAGCACGAAACAGCCTGACCTCCAATGAGATGCAAAGTAAGGGAATGATTTAGGGTCTGATGCAGGTTTCATTTTCAGGTCCACAACATGCACATTCTCATCTCAAAGAGTTTATAAGTTTTTAAGAAAATCCATGCATATATGTGCAAAGAGGGCATTTTGGTTACCTTAAATAATCTCATCAGACCATAGGCCAGAAGCCCAGCAGATCTGACAGAGGACAGCTCCTCAGAGGCCCTCTGTACTGCAGTTGGGCGAACTAGCCTCCTTTCTGACACATGGATCTGAGTGATGGGCTATTCCAACCTGTTGACAGAATGAGATGGACATACAGTTTAGTTACTATGATATAGTTTCTATGTAGAACACCATCATCATGTATCACCACACAGGAAACATTGTGGAGGTTTCTACAATTACACAGAAGTAACAGTAAAAAACAGAACAAAGTAATTAGTTGAAATTCCAAAATGGAAGGAAATTAGAGTATGGTTAATTGATTTATTGTGGTTTTAGGTAATGAGCAAGATTCTAACAACCTATACTTAAGATAGGATTTATGTATTATACAATTCTAATAAGTATAATTTTTCAGAGAGAAACTGAGATTATAAATTATAGGAAGACATGATTTTCTTTTGTACTTGGAAATCAGGCATTCATTAGGTATTCAGGCATTGGTCATAGTTTCTCAATTTTCTTTTTTATTATTTTTTTAAGACAGGGTCTTGCTTTTTTAGTTCAGGCTGACCCTGAGCTCAGCTTTGAATTCACAGCAATCCTCCTGCCTCTGCCTCTTGAGTGCTGGGATTACAGGTGTGAGCCAGCACGCCTGGCACTGTAGTATGTGGTGCTGATTGCTGGTGGGCGTGAGTCTCCATGCCCGGCATTGTTATATGTGGTTACCAGGAATGGAACCCTGGCCCTTGTACTTGCAAGGCAGGTGCTGGAACCACTGAGCTAAATTCCCAGCCCTGGTCATAGTATCAAACATGTTGCATGTAGTGTTTTCATACTGGGTGCAGGGATCTTCAGATAAAGACCCCATCAGGACAGAGTTGAGCAGAAGGTCCCGGATGGTATTTCTGGGGCAGCTGGCCTGTGTAGGAACTTGTTCTTGTGGGGACACTGGATAGTAGGACCAGGAGGGGAGGAGGGAAGGGTCTGATGGCTGGGACAGCACAGCACATCTGTCTTCCAGGCCACATACTTGGAGCAGAGCGGTTTCCCATGATGTCTCACCTGCAGTAGGCATGCGCCACACACAGCAGGATCAGCCACTGGGGTTGCACGCTCTGTGCTTGCTGCCTCGCAGTTATCAGGATATCATTTCGGACTGCGAGTTCCAGAAGGAAACTCAAGAGGACAGGGAGCCTGTGCTGAGTGTCCGGAGTCCCTGCTCGGCGTGGTCTGCCCTGTGTGCCCGGGGTGTCCCAGCCCATCAGCTCTGTTGTGACCTCTGCCAGCCCGCTGTCTCCGCCAAGCCTCTGCTCTGTGACCTCTGAACCCATGGTCCCTGGCATCCTCTCTCTGCTCTCACCCAAAGCCCCTGGCCCTGGGGGTGTGTGTCTGGCCTGCCAAGGTGACAGCCAGCCCACTCACAAGACCCCTGGGCCAGTGACACAGGGTAGTATGGACTTAAACCAAGTGTGAACTTCCTGCCCTCCTTGGGGAGGTCAGAGGGAGGTGCTGGCCGAGCTCACTGACTTCAGCTTCTCTGCCTCAAAAATGGGATGATGACACAACTCGTGGAGCTGTGACTGTGAGAAGGGCACACAGGACGCCTCATACTGTGCTCAGTGTGCGGCACATGCTCAGGGCACAAGTAATTGTGGTGGAAATGTAGCTGCCACCTCCTCACCTGCTGACTGAAGAGTGATCGAGACAGAAGAAAACAGAAGCTCTGCCCGCAGCAGTGTGTGGATGGGTCTGGATGACCCACGTCACTGTGCTAGGAGATTGCACACAATTGCTAGTGTTTCAGGAGAAAATGTATGTGTGCTGTTGATGGTGATTTTAAGAGGTGGTTTCGGTGGCTTTGCAGTGGGTAGAAACTGTGGGGCACCAGACGGTTGTCTAGCTCAGTGTGTGGTTCCTGCAGGAGGAGGGGAGGGTGCTGCCCCATCACTCAGCCCCTGGGTTGCAGACCGGGACTGAGAACACCTGTCAGGAATGTGGTGAATCCCTCCATGCGCAATGTGCGTGTAGGACCCAAAACATCAGTGAACTGTTTTTAAATCCTGAAAATGACTCAGAGCTGTTGCAGTTCTGCTTTAGAACCTATTTTGCCACAGCTCTGATTATGCATGAGAATCCTTGATGAAGGCGCAACCCCACTCATTGTACCTTTTCTCCAACGGCATCTCGCACTTGGTGACATTGTTTTGTGGCAGTTTCCGGAAGTCTCTGAGAGGTAAAGAGGCTCTTTGCTCTCCTGCCTCCAGCCTGGCGCTTGCGGGGGGCCATGCAGAGCGATGAAGTGCAACACGACTCCAGTCACCCGTTCTCACTTGTGCAGCCACACACCAAGAGCCCGGAGAAGTCCGCAGCCTGATTCCCACCTAGCTTCCTCCCCCGGAAGGACTCCGCCTGGCCGAGGGCGGCCACTTACTTCAAAGGAACTGCTGTTCATGGAGGAAGGACCGAGGAAAGAAAGAAAAAGGAGAACCCGGCATATTATCTTAAATACAGTTAAAATAAACACGTCATCGATGCATGTTTTCTTTCAGAGTACTCCTGGAGTCTCTCTGTCAGGGCAGGGAAGTCTGTAGGGCTTCTATTATTTGATCCCCACGTGACGGGGAACAAATATATTTTCCGTGATGAAGCTGAAGAGAAGAGGAGCTGCCGTGAAATCCACAGACTGCTCTCCCTGACGTCCCCACCACACTCCTGGGACACATGTACCTGTCACAGCCCTTCCTTTTCTAGACGCCAGTTGAGGAGAAAAAGACTTGCACGGCTACAGACACTCGAGGAGGCCAGCGGGCACAGAAGCCTGACAGCGGCATTTCAGTGACCCTGGGATGTTGCCATCAGGTGAAACTGTGCGTTCCGATCATCTCACGGCAGGGAGGGACAAAGGAGTGCCCACTGGCTGGATCCAACGAGCTGGGGCTGGCGAGGACCTGGCTCCTTGGTCGCCTTAGAAAGCGAGGCGTCTGTACATTTACGGGTGCACAGCTGAACGCAGCGCCTTTTATGGGGACCTCTTTGGGCCTGATTAATTAGTAACTGGGGCGAGAGCGCTGCACTTCAGTGACTCTTGCTGCCTTGACTGTAAATCGCAATCTGGTGCTAACTCACAGCAGGTCACGTTGCTGTTTTTGCTGTACCCTAGTGACACAACTGATTAAGTCTGTGTAAACAGTATCATTATGAAAATATTTTTGTTATAGGCATGAGGAACTAACACATTTTTATTTTGGATGGAAATTAAAATTATTTGTGGGAGCTTGGTATGTTTTCATCAATTGTCAGTCATCCCAATAGAGCTTGTAGGGAAAAAACTATTTTAATTTTCACAAAGGAAAAAAAAAAAGCTCTCAGACAGAGGGCTTTTAAAACTGAAAATTATGATAATTATGTCATTCATAATGCAGAGTGCTATATTACAGGCAAGTATTATGTCACTTAATAGTTAGCTAAACAAGTAAACAGAAATATGGGAATTAGCCCACATATCTCCCTTACAATGGGCACTTTTGAATGAGAAGACATATTTAATCAATGCCAACACATGTGCTGGCACACCACACACACACACACACACACACACACACACACACACGCACTCAAAGGCTTCTTGCATTGTATTCTATAGATTTCCTAAGTCACTTCTGGAGGACTTTGAGTTACTTAGCTGCTCTGGCTCTCAGCAGTCGCTGCTGACATGTGGCTGCGGACACAGTGGGGTGTGGGGACCAGCTGGGCTCAGGGCAGGGGGCCGTTAGATCACCTCCGGTGGTTTGTGCAGTATTGTTCACACTTGATTCTGGAGCAAACAACTTTAATTTTTATAGTACACCCACTTTGCTGTCTGACCACTGGAACCTTTGAAAAACATCTTGGACGTGTAGGAAGTACAGCAATGTGTAACATGCCAGCACTGTGAGCTATGTAAATCAAGGGTTCCTACTCTTTTATGAATGATTACTACATTGATTCTACACAGGCATTAAAGTCCTCACGAGGTCAGTCCTCACGAGGCCTGAGTCACCTCTGTTGCCAAGGTGGCCAAGTCAGCCTGATCCAAGGGTGCTCTCCCGATCACTTTGTTTCACACGGCACCTACTGGGAAGGGCCCAGACGATCTTGCATCGGAAGTCCCTGTTAAGTTACAGAGACTTCGGTTCCTGATCATCTACTTGTTACTCACAAAAGCTGAAATAAAAGAACAGTGACTTTTCTTTCCCTTGGTGAACTTGCAAAAGTCATTATTAAAATATCAAGGTGCAAAGGAGAGCTAACAGATTAGCCAATCTGCCACGTGTCAACTTATAGACTTAAACAAAGTGGCTGTGTACACCTCAAGTGGCTGTCTCTGCATCACAGAGGCTGAAACGTGAAGACAGAACCACCTTGAACAGAGGAGGAAGCATTTACTACACCCTGTGATGCCCTGCAGAGTGCTGCAACACGCGCACATACCCACACCCACACCCACACCCCCACACCCCCACACACACCCCACACACACACACCCACACCCACACACACTCCCTGACACATGGAGGACAGGCCATGGCCTGATGGTCCCCCTGAGGACTAAGGGATCAGCGATCTATAGGCAGAGGTCAGTGGTAGAGACTCAGCATTTACTACTGACTGCTGCTGCCCCTGTTTCCCGATGCCTCTTTGACGCTGACCCTAGCTGGCACTAGCTGGGAGCCCCGGGCCTGCTCTTGATCCCACAAGCAGTGTAACTGCCATTTTCTCCAACACCAAAGGCCAGGCATGTTTCAGGGAAGCAGCATAACAAAAGGGGATATCACTTACTTTAAAAAAAAAATTACTTGCCAATCTAGTGTAAAACAAAAAGCCAAAAGCTAGAAAAAAGTAACTCTGAGGGGAAAAGGATAAAATTGAGTTGTTCAGAAAGGAATGAGGATAAAGAAAATGTGTGGATAGTTTATTCTTGAATATAAACAAATTCAGGGTGATTATATTTTCTTGTCAAGATTTTTTGTGTGTGTGCAATTAACGTTCTATCTTGTGTGAAATTTAACTCATTACAATCTTTTGGAAGAAGCATTTTACAAAGTGTAAAAAATAACTTTTGATAAGCAAGATAATTAAGTTTAACTGGTTTATTAATAAAATCAGTAGCAGTCTTGCTTTGGAAACATAAATAAAATCTCCACTCTTGCCTAGTGAATATTTTAGTAGTTTATAGAGCACAATGTAAGGCGAGGTCGAGGTGCAGGAGCCCGCACACACACTTGATGGAGTGGGAAGGGTTAAATGCCAAACATAAAGTCCTGTGCATTTACCTATCTTCTCTAGAAAAACAGCCATTGGCCAGGGGAGGTGAAAAGCTGTTCATTATATTCCTGCTTATTAGCATTTTCTATCACAGGGTGTGGTACAGACTATACAAACACCAAGAAAAGAGGGAAGCGGATATCAGTAAATCAGCCATGGCTTCGACTCCCGTCATCAAGCGCTAACTCTTCGTTTTTACCTGTGCACTGTATGAGGGGTCTGGTCATTCTACACGAACCCTGGGGCTTCAGGAACTCTTTGGTAACTACTTCTTGGTGGATACGTGAAATATTTTGCTTTTCTGTGCAATCTATCATTCTTGTTTTCCCAAAGATGATGTCATTGTGAAGAAACTAGTTATTACAATGAAAGTTTATTAATGTAAGGTCTTGGCATGTAAAATCTAAAGAATTATTTCACATTTACAATGAGCGAACATGTTGAAACTCGAAGGTACATATGGGAAGAAGGCTAATTTAGAAGAAGGACAAAGACCTTCTCTTGCTTCTGCCTGCATCATGCTCCTGTTTCTCTCACTGCCTTTATCCATTGCTCTGCATGCCACCCCTGGAGGCAAGAAAATTCGGTGGGCAACTCCGGGGACCTAGGAGCAGAGAGTTTGGGGTCCTGAAAGCTGTCAGCCACCTTGCATCTGTGGAAACTCACAGGCACTAGAGAAGGTGCCTCTGAGCACATATAGAAGTAGAAGAGCTGAGCAGTTCAGGGTTAGGAATAAAGGGAAAGGGCCAGCGGTTTAGCCCAGTGACAGTGCTCCCACCTTGCAAGCATAAAGTCCTGAGTTCGATCCTCAGTGATGGGCAAATGAAAAAGAATAAAGAGGAAGGAGGAAGAAGTGGATGAGGCTGTACAAGAAATGAGGAGGAGCCTTTGGTTAAGAGAATGTTTCCTATTTTGAATATATGTGTGTACGTGTGTGTGTGTGTGTGTGTGTGTGTGTGTGTGTGTGTGTGTATGCGCGCGCATGCCTGTGTGTCCTGCCTACAATATTCCACTCCGATTTTCTGGTTTGCCAGGTGTTCCTGTTGGTTTCAGCTGCATAAAGAACTTATAAACTCTCTATGCTATTTCTTACAGTAGAAGGAGAATGTACAGTGATCTTAAAGTAAGAAGTTTAATAAAAAGTCTGTTTCATAGAAAACACTGGAAATGGGAATATATACGGATCTACATGTATGTGTACAGATGGCTTGTCTACATATTTTAGGACTATACATTTTTATTTCGGCTATACTTGCTCATGTAGGGATTTTTATGTTGAATATATTTAATTTGCTAATTTCTTTAACTCTAAGCATTATCTATGAAAACACAGTAGTGGAATGTTTGTGGAGCAAGGCAAAGTGGGGTCACAGCAGGGTGGACCTGCGTGCAGCCCTGCCGGCCTCCTGCCTGTGTGCAGTGTGAACGGGGCCCACCGCTCAGCACTCTGCCTCAGTCTCTCCGTGTCTCCAGAGGATGACAGTCTCAGATTCTCACAGCACCACTGCAGAATCAGAGAGATGAATGCATGGACAGTGGTCTGCGGAGAGCGCAGAGTGAGAGCCGACGGGCTTGGCTGCCGTGTGTGGCAGTGGAAATGAAGTCCACAGGCTCTGAA
>PVIR01023107.1:0-27563 GCA_004026965.1 Petromus typicus | reverse complement strand
TCGAAAAGCTTTGCGCAAAGAGAAAAAAAGGCAAATGTGGCTGTTACTCCTCATTAAAGCTTTTGTGTCAAGCTCCAGGCATCCAGAAGGTGGGAGCCCAGAGATGGAGATATTCACAGCACCAGGAAAGGCAGTGAGAGAGAGAAATGGCCAGGGAACATCGGCGTCTCCCGGTGTCATGGCGTGAGATGGGGCGACTCCCATCCCGGCCTCCGTAGCTCAGCCAGTGCCTGCAAGGGGAGGCCATAGTGTCCCTTCCTGCGAAGACCTAACACCTCCCAGACTCACCCCTCCAAACAGTTCAAGGTGCTCTACCCCATTCCATCCTCACCACAACCAATGGAATCGCACTGTTTTAGTTTCATTTTACATGAAACTATTTGATGAAGGCTTAAAGAAATTAAATACTGTGAAAGATTAAAACTGTTAAATGAGAACCCAGTAATACAATCGGGATTCCTCGTTTGACGTGGAGGGAGGTAAATGGCAAAAATGCCCCCTTTAAAAAAAATGTACGTATCTGGATATAGTGGCAGAGGACTGTGATCCCGGCACCTCGGGAAGCTGAGGCAAGAAGATCACATGTTCAAGTACAGCATGAACAAATTCGCAACTTATCAAGGCACATATCAAAATTTGTAAAAAATTTTAAACTTTAATAAGGAAGGGCGGAGGGTGTTGAAAGGAGGGCAAGGGAAAGGGGAATAACAAGAACCAAGATATACCACGTACAGGTACAAATTCCCTACAATGAATGTAATCACTATGTATACCTAAAATGTATCGGTAAACTGAATTAATAATAAAAAATTTTTTAAAGTTTAATGTGAAGGCCCTGGGTTCCATCCTTCGTACCACAGAAAAGGACAAAGTTTATGTCCCTTTAAAACAAAACAACAGCGCGGTCGAGCATTGCGGATTCCCAAGGCGATGCACTTGTTTCTCCTTTTCAGTCGTCTGCTGTTACCCAGACTAGGGCGCCCAGAACACTCAGGCAGAGAACAAGTGGCCCACTTTTCACAGCAGTAGGGTTCTGGGGCAGAAACGGCCTGTGTTAGGAGGGGGAGGATCATAGAAAATGGGTAGAAGGGGGCCGGGGATTTAGCTCAGCGGTTCCGGCGCCTGTCTGGCAAACTCAAGGACCTGGGTTCGATCCCCAGTAACCACATACAATACTGGGTGTGGAGACTCACGCCCAGCAGCAACCAGTACCACATACCACAGTGCCGGGCGTGGTGGCTCATGCCTGTAATCCCAGCACTCGGGAGGTAGAGGCAGGAGGATTGCTGTGATGTGAGTTGGAGGCTGAGCTCAGGGCCAGCCTGAATTACAGAGACCCTGTCTCAGAAAAAAAGATATGGTTTTTAAAAATAATAATAAAGTGGAGTATTACTCTGCCATAAAGAATGATAAGTTTGAGTCATTTACACTTAAATAGATACACCTTAAGTAAATACTCATAAGTGAAATAAATAGTTAACAGATATGTAAATACCATTCTTTTCTCTGATACGAAAAATTGAAGATGTAAATGAGTTGTAAAATGCATGGTAGATATTGCAAAATAAAAAATATTGAAAAGGATAAGGGGGTAGGGATAAGTAAAGAAGGGAAGGTCCAAGGATTTAGCCCAGTGGTTCTGGCATCTGCCTTGCAAGTGCAAGAGCCCAGGTTTGATCCCCAGTCACCACATACAACATTGCTGGGTGTGGAGACTCACGCCCACCAACAATCAGAACCACATACCACGATGCTGGGCGTGGTGGCTCATGCCTGTAATCCTAGCACTTGGGAGGCAGGGGCAGGAGGATTGCTGTGAGTCCAAGGCAGAGCTCAGGGCCAGCCTGAACTACAAAAGTGAGACCCTCTCTTAAAATAAATAAATAAATAAATTTTTAAAAAAGGGAAAGAAAGCAAAACTTACTTATAAATGGGGTGGGAGGATGGTATAGTGGGCAGGGGAATGGGAAAAAATGAGAATCAAATTGTGTCATGTACTGGTGCAAATTCCCAATGTCGAGTGTGATCATGATGTATATATAGGATGTACCAATAAAATCAATTTTAAAAATTTCTGTCTAACTTAGTTGCCCATAATAATGCCATAGCTGATTTCTAGTAACCAATGGTTGAATGATTGGATTTCAAAATTTCACAATATTTAACAGTTCGCCTCAGAAACCTGTACAAGCTAGCTCCTTGTAAGGATGTAATATACTGCTTAATACTCCTTGTAATATACTGCTTTAAAGTTATATCTAACTGGCCATTCTGCTAAATGCTACAGTCTCCTGCTGTATCAGCCAGTGATTCCTACAGAAACAGATTTAATGTAAGATTTACAGATCTATAGGAATTTACGAGATTGGCTTACAGTGACTGCACAGAGTCAAGTGTGCAGGAGCGTAAAAGGGCTACCTGTGCCTCAGAGAGCCAAAAGATCCGGTCAAAGGCCTGGAGCTCAGTGTAGTGTCCAGGGCAAGTCTGTATCCAGAGCCCAAAAGATGTGCAATGGGAGGCTGGAAGGTCTGTGCCGGAGAGCTGGAGGCTGAGGTGGAAGCCAGGGGCTGATTCCGGGTGGAGCTGAAGACTGGAGTCCTCAAAGAAAACAGACTTGAATCTTCCTTTGTTTTCCTTGAACTCCATTCCTGCAACAATCCTCCCGCAGGTGGCTCTTCCACACCCTGAACTATGCTGAGCTAGTCTAGTCAGGTGCTTCTTGCTCAGTCAACTCTCACACTCCTGTCCCAGCAGCCTAACACACAGCACATTATAGGTGTGGTAAACTGCCATCAAGCTGTAAAACGCCAGGTGTGCATGTGACCAGGCACAGCAAGCCATCTCCTGTCTCAGGGCTGCTTTCCTCCCCTGGGTCACTGCAGACCTGCTCTGCCCGCAAGGTGCACAGCTGAGTCCCACTAAGCTGCTCTGAAAACCTAAAACTTCAACTCACATTATGAGTTATGTCTTTTGGTGTTTATATGTCCTGAATAAAAAGTACAGGACGTCATTGCTTTGGACAGTGAACTCCCTGTGAAGCCCAGGCTGGCCTCACACTCACTCTGGTCCTCCTGCCTCTGCCTCCCAAGGGCTAGGATCACAAGTGTGCACAGCCACATCAGGCTGTAATTCTGTCCTTGACACATCAGATTGTATCAGATGTGTGTTGGCCCCATCCTCCTCCCAAAGGCCCTTGCAGCAGGAAAGCCCGTTCTTGGTTGGCTTTTGCTGCCCCCCGCATCTCTCTTCCCCTCCCCCCCGCACCCCGGAGATGTGCCCTTGCCCCAAACCTATTTGTAGATATGAAGTTCTTTACACATAACGTGCTATTTGACTTTTTGAGTTGTGTATTTATTTGTTAGTTCCTTTCTGTCTCCCTCTTCTCAATAGTATATAAAATAATAAGGCTGGGAAACTTGTCTGTCTTCTGTATAAAGGTATTGCTAACATATGGAATGAATCGAAACACTCATTTCAAATGCCTAGAAGGCATTTTTTCTTTTTCTTTTTCTTTTTTTTTTTTTAAGCAGAGTGTTACTATGGAGCCCAGGCTGGTCTGATTGATACATGACATCCTCCTGCCTCAGCCTCCCTGAGTAAGATCACAGGCGTGTGCCACCATGTCTGACTTGAAAGGCACGTGGATAGAGATTCGTTGAATGAATGAATGTATGCCTCAGTGCCTTTGCACATGCTGTTTTTCCATTTAAATGTCCTTTCCACTTCCCGCCATAACTTCAATCATGTTTCTCTTCTAAAACTTAGTTTAAATGTTAACTCTTCTGGGAAGTTTTGCTATAATTTCCTTTTCCTCTCTCACTACCCACCCGCACCCTCCTCCCACACACACTTAGGGGCCCAGTTCTCTTCTGAGCTCTTGCTATATCCCTGCATCTTTATCATGAATAAGGCAGCTGGCTGCTGTCCCGCACACAGTAGAAGTTCTCCTTCCAATAGTTCAGAGCCTCTGCCGGGAAGTGGTCATCCAGCACAACATCACACGGGGCCAGGGTGACTGACTGACAGACAGCCTCCACGACAGCCCCGGTCTTCCGGGGCGGCATTTCTGCTTCCGCTTTCCTCCAACTGCTCACTGGGGACGTTGGAGCCAGAAGAGAATGAGGAGGTGACGGGATTGTTGGAGCCGTGTGAGTGCTGCTTCCCACACCAGCCCATCCCCTGCAGAGCGAGGAAAATCACCTCTGCACCGTGTCATGAGGCTGTGTCTCCCAGTAGTCCCCACACTCGGTCTACCCAGCATACCTTGACGCAGCACAGAGGACCGTCACTGTCCGTGTGTCTGTCTCCTCCTCTGTAGCCTGTGTTCCTCAAGTGGGGACTCTGAGTCATGCGTCTGCTTTGCCAGGACCTGCTGCAGGGGCTGGCAAACAACTGTGCACTGCTAATATGCCTGGCAGCTGGTATGTGACTCCAGGAAAAGAAGAAACAGATGATGCCAACTCTTGGCTCTCTCCAACCAACCTCCCTGTAAATTCTGGTTCTATTTCTACCGCAGAGAATTTCGCACCATGATGTCTTTCTCAGGAACACGACCTGACTCCCTTCCTCTCTCCTGAGAGCCCTCTGCTGTCCCAGGACATCTGCTGCGGAGTTTCATCACCAGGACAGTCTCACTTTGTAGTTCAGGCTGGCCCTGAGCTCAGTCTCAAACTCACAGCACAGCAATCTTCCTGCCTCTGCCTCCCGAGTGCTGGGATTACAGGCGTGAGCCACCACGCCCGGCACTGTGGTATGTGGTACTGGTTGCTGCTGGGGTGAGGTCTCCACGCCCAGTATGGTATGTGGTTACCAGTGATCAAACCCAGGTCCTTTCGCTTGCAAGACAGGCACCAGAACCACTGAGCTAAATCCCCGGTCTCTACACTTCATTCTTTATCTAGATAGAAGTTAATCACATTTCTGAAACGAAGAATAGAACTTAAATGGATCCTGGAATACAAAACGGAAAGGGAGTTTTCCATTGTAAGCTAATACTTTTCATGAGCATCGTCTCAGTCCATTTTGTGGTACGATACCAGGATATCTGAGTAATTTATTCCGAACAGAAACTTATTCCTCATAGTTTTGGAGCTTGGGAATCCCAAGACCAAGGCATGGGGCACTTAGAACCCGATCTCTCTGCTTCCAAGATGGCGCCCCCAACACTGCGTTTTCTGGAAATGGAACAGCAAACAAATCACAAGGCAAAACACCAAAGGCACCCAAGATTTGGACACAGAAAGGAGGCTTCATTACGTCAACGGGCCTGCTTGGGATAATCCCTCAAAGACCAGCCAACCTGTCTTTTGTCCTTCCAAGGATTTGCAAACAGGAACTAAGTACAGAAGCAGAGCAAGCAGTGGATTGGTCACAAATGACACCATGAGTGCTGATTGGCTACAGCAAGTTCAAACTCGGAATAAGAAAACATTAGCTCAGGGCAAGGTCAGCTAGATAAGGGCGCCACATTTGGAGTACACATCAATTCAGGGTAGGGTCTGCCAAGGAGGAGCAGATAAGGGAGACAGGTACTTGGAGTGGATGTTAGTTCAGGACCGGGTCAGCCAAAGAGGAGTTGGCTTAGGTTGAAAAAAAAAAAAATTGCTCACAGGCAACATTATCCTGGGCAGGTGTTCCGATTACCTATCTGTCAGCCATTTTATTTTTCTGTCTCAGAAGAAGGAGCATCCTGTCCTCACAGGGTAGAAGGAGGAAGAGAGTTGTAGGGAAAGTTGGGGAGCAGGCAGGGAAAGTTAAAAGGCCTCAGTGAGGTTTCTGGAAAATGAAAGAGTTCGATGCCTGCTAGAGAGAGTAGCTAAGGAGCAGAGGAGCTGAGGCAGCACCTGGCTGACTTCGCGCAGAGGCGCCATCCCTCCTCCCCCACCTCCAACTAAGTACAAAGGAAACAAAAGGGAGAGGTCAGGCCCCTCTCCCGGGCTGAAGACAGTTATACAGATCTGTCTTGAAATGGTGAGGAGCAGGGAAAGAGCAAGCCCTGGAGGCTTCTTTCACAAGGCACTAATCCCACTCATGGCTACTCCCCTGCCTAAGGCCTCAACTCCTAATGCCATCATGGTGGGTTATGATTTCAATGTATGAATTTAAGAAGAAGAGCGCGACTAGGAATGGTGGTACACACCTGTGATCCCTGCACCAAAGAGGCTGAGGCAGGAGGATCAAACATGTAATCTCAGCCTGGACAATTTAGTAACTTAGTAAGGCTTTGTCTCAAAATTAAACACTTTTTAAAGGGTTGGAGCTGTAACTTAGTGTGAAGGCACTGCATTCAGTCTTTAGTACTGAAAAAAAAAAGAGAGAGAGAGAAATAAACACAAAAAAGCAATGCATAACACCATTACAGACACAGAAGGGGTTACATAGTAAGCTTTCCAGATTAAAAAAACAGTACTTAAAATCAGTTAAGAAAATAGATCTGGATTCTGTGGTAATACTGCTTCAAAGCAACTGTTCTTCAAAGAATGTCGACTTGTGTTTTCAGTTCAGTGATAGGTCTTAATTGCATCTGAACAAGTAGGAAAGGAAAAGAAGTTCTTCAGCCAGGAAAAAAGAATCATTTACTCCTGAAAGGCTTCTTATGCGTCAGCTCCAAATATGCAATTTGATTGAGGTCAGTCTAATTATCCCCCTTTAAGAGCTATAAAAAGGCCAATCATGGCAGCACATGCCTGTAATTCCAGCACTTGGGAGGCTGAGGCAGGAGGATTGCCAGATTAAAGCCAGATTAAGGCCAGTTTAAACTAGCTGCCAGATTAAGGCCAGTTTAAACTAGCTGGTGAGTTCAAGGCCAACCTCGCCTATATAGTAAGACAGTCTCAAAAAAAGAGAGACAGACAGAGCTATAAACAGGTATTGGCTTCCTGACACCACACTCTGGTATAATGGTCTGGAAAAAGATATAATTACTTTAGCAATTAAGCATACCAAATACTAAAAGGACTGACAAGGCAGTCAGATGGAAATTTGATTTTGAAAGCTTTAGAAGAGAAAGACTTGGGATAGAAAACAGAGAGAAAGGTGAAAAGAGAGAAAAGAAGGGAGAGAAATCGGGTTCATCTGTGGCGCCCTTCAGGTTGGCTCTGGGATGGGGGGTGGGGTCGGGAGGCTTTGCAGACCCAGGACCTGGCTTGGGGTCAGATGGCTGCAGAACCTGAGACTGACTTGGGATACCGTTCTACTTCTCCGGTGACTGGCTGAGGTCCCTGCGGAGTCAGCACTGAGAGTCTGAGAGAGACGCTTTCACCAAGAGTCGCACGTTTTAAATAAACTCAGAACCTGTTTACAACTGCTGCCAGTACAACTAGCAATTAATTCCTTTCTGCCTTTCCGTGTGGTTACATCTTATTGTTCTCCTGTTTGAATGTACCAGAGTCTCTCTCACAACTGCCTTGCAAGGCTTTGCGTGATTAATTCTTTTTGTCTCTCTTTCACTCAGGGACCCTGAGAAGTCTGGCAGCGCTGGCTCATCACTGACTGATGCTGTGACCCAGATTGGATCTGTTCATTTAATAAACATGGAGAGTTTGGGCCTCAGGCCGTCTGTCCATCCAAGGCTGCAGGGGCCCAGTTTTATGAGGGATGTCTTTGCCTTGAGTAAAGCACACATTAGCTATTGACTTCTGAGTTTGTAGAACTGGGCCACAATCTGGGCAAATGTTTTAGACTGTTTTCAGAATCACTTATGAAAGTGTTATTCTGTCTCTAAAGACACTCAGGAAAATCTGAAAATGTTTTCTCTGGTAACCTGGTGGCCCCAACTCCTTTTGATAATTAAGCAGGAGTCAGAGATACTGCCCAGCCCTTGGCAGGAGACCGCACTCAGTAAATTACTCTTGGTTCATGATTTATTTCTAACTCTGCTTCTTCGCGTTAGTATAACATCATATTTGCAGAATTGCAGCAATTAATAGCTAATTTTTATTTACTGGACATTTACCATGTACCATTCTCAGGGCTAAATACTTCCCATTTGTTAGCTCACTGAAGCCCAATAAGCACGTGATGAGGTAGAAGAAACTATAAGCCCACTTTATAGAGAGCCTATAACATTTCTATTAAGGAGGCCTATTAAAAGCCAAGTTTGTCTTTTTTTGGGGGGGGGTGAGACAGGGTCTCGCTTTGTGGTTCAGGCTAGCCCTGAGCTCAGCCTCCAACTCACATCACAGCAATCCTCCTGCCTCTGCCTCCCGAGTGCTGGGATGACAGGCGTGAGCCACCACGCCCGGCACTGTTGTGTGGTGCTGATTGCTGCTGGGTGTATTGTGGTTGCCGGGGAATCAAACCTGGGCCCTTGCGCTTGGAAGACAGGAGCCAGAACCACTGAGCTAACTCCCCAGCCCAAAGCCAAGTTTGTCTTATTCTGTGTAGACTTAGCTCTGACTCTGTAGGACTGTGTAGAAGTACAGATTCTGAATCTCTTGAACCTCAGCGACCTCATTTAATCTATCCTTCAGAGTACTACGTTCCATCCTCCAGACGAAGAACCTGAAACTCTGATAGTTAGAATGAGTGGTCCTAAATAGGGTCGCCAAAGTTTAGATCTGGGGGAGGGGGCATCAAGATATTCAGTTACACTTGAATCTGACATAATATTTAATATTTGGTACGTATTTATTCTAAAAAATATTTGTTATAGATTGGAAATTGAATAAGTCATCCAAGATGGATGATAAACTTTCCAAATAAACTTTTCATGTAAGTATGTTCCGACTACTATCTATTATCTCAAATTCGGATTTAACTGAGTAGCCTGTGTTTATATAAGAGGTTTCCTTTAGAGCCACATCCTTGATGTGGGGCTGTGTGATAGCTTTGGTCACTGAGCCCAGGATTCTTCCCAGCACACCTGATGGACGGGCTAAGCCCCCACTCAGATCCACAAATGGACTGTTACAGAAAATTGCCTCTGATCAGTTATTCAAATAGCCATGGAAAACAATATTTCCACACTTCTAAACTAACCTTCTAGCGCATGGGAATCTCAGTCTGTACACGCTGATGTCCAAAGCCAAAATGAACTCTAACTCAGCTGTCTCTTTTCTAAATCTCCGCTGGCCATTGTTGTGTCCCCCACTCAGCTTGCTGTCTCTGGAGCATGGTGAGCCCCGCGGCGAGTCCCGGCCCTGGCACGTCCTCCCGTGCGGTCCCTGGAGCACAGCCTGCTTCTGCGAGTTCTCCCGGAAGGAGGAGCATCTTGTCCCACATGATGGAAGGACTCGCGGCTCTTGTCACCTTTCACTCTCTCCCACCCATGAGATGGGATAGGGAGTTTTATTTTACTAGTCCTCACGAAATCACATTTCCTTCTCAGCTCTAGCCAGAAAATTGGATCAGTTATTTAGAATCGCTTTGCTGTTTCTTGAGGTTTGGACTTGCTAAAAGAAACACAAGGAAGAGTCCATCTCTGCCACACTCCCCTAGATAAATGCACAGAACTGAGGACTTACACGGATGCAGAAGAGACGGAGGGAAATATGGGCTAAAAAAATCCATTAATATCTTAAAATACTCTTCTGTCAAAACACAAGAGTCATGCTTTTGCAAGGAAAATGTTTATGCTATAGCTTAGCCATTTAACATCCTCCTGGCCTGGGGGCATAGCTCAGTGGTTCTGTGTCTTCTCAGCGGGTGCAAGGTCCTGAGTTAGAGTCCCAGTACAAAAAATATATATAATTAGCCTACGCATACTTCCAGATGAATTTCCAAATGAAGGTTCATCAGATTATTCCATAGTACGATCTCTGTAAAATCTTCTCCTGGTCTCTAGAATTTTGTTTGCCCTCCTCCACTTGGCATCCAGGATGCCCAGTCTGCCAGATCTACCTTGCAGAACCCCCTGAGCTCACAGGCAAACACTCCCGCACTACCAGATTGCCTACAACCCCCACCCTTCTTCCCTGTGTCTCTCCAGAATACCAACACTGACTTCATGTACCCTACTCTCTCATTACACCAGTCCACAGCAACTCCTTCAGGGCGGACTGCCGGCGACTGTTTGTGGTGTAGGGCCTGGGATCGCCGAAGACAGGAATGAACGGAGTCGGAATGGACAGACAACACACGAACACAAGAGAGGTTGTGATGTTGTTGTAAATTTATTAAGCCTTTTGTGGTTTTTTTTATACATGATTTTTTGGCTTTGTAAAATAAGGGTGATTGTTACAGGTTAACAAAAGTTTAAGGAAAAAACAAGAACAGAAACAGAGCAGTGATCAATCATTTTGACATTGTGTAAGGTCGTGTGAGACAGTGATGATTTTCCCATGACCACAAAAATCTTTGTAGATCAGTGTGTTTTGTATACAACTTTTCTAAGGAAATGGATCTTTGTTATTTCTTTAATCTTGTTCCCATAGATTTTATGTGAACATTAATTTATTTTTTTGTACTTGTTGATGTATTTTTGTCAGGTGGCCATGTTATTTTTATTTCAGTTGAAACTATTATGTCTAATAAGGTGTTTTCTGTTTATGTTATTTTTGTTTGGTGAGAAAGCACAGAACAGTTCACAGGGAAAAACAGAATAGTTTAGAAGGGAGAAAGCGGCTTGTTTTTATATACTGCTGGGCTAACTGTGTGCCTCCTGGCGAAGCATACTCAACTCAGGCTCTAGGCCTGGGGAGCCTCAAGCCTCAAGCACAGGGGTCTTCCGCCCGGGACCCCAGTCCCTATTTTGTCACGCCTTATTCGGCGGGGGCGTGGCAGCGGACCAGCCAGCTTCTTCTCAAACCATCTTTCTTGGTGCCTTGTCATACTGCTACTTTAGACACAAAAACCATCACCCATGTGAGCGGAGTGTAGGCAAACGGGCATGCCTTGGTTTTCCTGTAGTGTCGAAGTTGTTTCATCTCGGTATGGTAATGCTGCTTGTGATAATGATGGATGATCAGTCTTGGATCACGAAAAAGTGAGAACCAAATGCTTTATTAGATACAGTGCATCTGCTAGAAAACTGTCAGGACCACTAAGTAGAAGAGATAAAAATGAGCGCTCAGCTCTGGAGCCTTGCTCCTTGCACAGCTTTCTTCTGCAAGCAAACTTAACTTTCACTTTGCCTCGTTTCAGAGTTCTCTGCCTTTTTCTACAGAGGGAAAGCGCCAGGAAAGCTGAGAGGGCGAAGACCACCTGTCACGGGCCCTCCAACTCCACCCACGTGAGCTAAGGAACCACCCTTGGTCACCCCCTCATCACTCCACTCACCCCCTGAGCACCACCTTGGGAGCACTCTGCATGGAGCCGGAGCAGAGCACACTGAGCCCTCTTCTCTCGCAGGGAGATGCGGATAACATCCAGCCGGAGCCTCAGTCCGTTGTCAGCCCCCTGCATCCGCACCAGCACCTGCAGGGGAAGGCTGCGGCCTGCGAAGTCTGCGGAGGAGCAGTTGAGAGAAGAAAACAAAACTCTGGAGAATGCAGCTGAGGGCAGAGCCTTGGTGTCAGGGACGAAGATGGCCACGGGCATCACACATGATGACCCACCAATCAAAACAAGCCGGACCCTGCCCCGGTATGCCCTCAGCATATCTGGGAAGTGTCATGAGCGTATATGGAAGAAGTACCTCATCCTGGTGGAAGGAGATAAACTTGGTGGAAGAGTTTCCACCACAACTTGGTGAAGAGCTTCCAGGATTGAAGTGTCCTGCAATCATCCTTCGAGGCCCAAAGAGGAGAATCATCCTCTGCCCAACATGCACCCAGATCCACCATTTTACCATCCACCATTTTACCTAGCCGGGACATGCTTGGCATTGCCTTCCAGTGTCAGGCAAGACCTTGTGTTCATGCTGCCCCTCGTCATGTTTTGCCTGGAACAAGATAAGCAATTGCCTTCTTCTCAGCATGAAGAGGCTTAGAGACTCATCCTCTGCCCCTCCCGGAAGGTGGCTGGGCAGAATCATGGCATCCTGGACAATTACTGCTACCTGCTGCAAGAGGAGAGGTCACCTCTCCGTGCTGTACTCTGTCCCAGAGGGGCATATCCTCCAAAGAGCAGAGGCCATCTGACACAGTGCCCACATGATGCTGGCCACCCTTGGGTGCTTCATGGATTGGTTTCACAGAAGATGGTCAACCTAGGCACCTGTCATTACCTGACCCTGGGTGAGGCTGACCGCGTGACCAACATGGGCTCCAAGAGTGCCATCCACACGACATTCTACTTTAAAGGCCAGCAGCAGAGGGGCTCTTCTGTGCCACCATGTCAAAGAGGATTCAGAACTTTGGCAAGAGTGCCCTGGCCAAGCAGTCACTATCAATGGATGTCACACAGGAAGTGCGATGTGTGAAGGAGACAGCCAAGGGGGAATGGCCCCCTGAGTGCTGCAGAAGGTGCTCCACTGTGCTTGTCTTTATTGCGCAGACACCATCCACAAGGCCCTGCTGCTCAAAGGGCCCTCAGCTGTGGTCATCCACGGGGCAGAGGCCAGGAAGAGGACCAAGGCCACTGAAGTGTTTCAGGAGGACATCAAAGATGGTTTGGTGGCCACAGATGTAGCCTCCAGGGGACTGGACTTCCCTGCCATCCCGAGCACATCATCACTTACAACATGCGCAAGGAAACTGAGAATTACATGCTCTGGATCGGCTTCACTGGGTGCTTGGGAAGTGTTGGCATCGCCACCACCGTCATCAATAAGGCCTGCCATGTGTCAGTACTGATGGGCCTCAAGGCCTTACTGTTAGAGGCAGAACAGAAGGTACCACCTGTGCTGCAAGAACAGGGGACGAGTCCATGCTGGACACAAAGGTGAACACAGCTGGACCTTCTGTAAGGGCCTTGGCTATCAGATCAAGGACGGCGCCAACTGCAGGCCATGCGGACCAAGAGGTCAGGAATATCAGCAGCAGGGACTACCTGGCCCGCGGCTCTGTGGACTTCTGAGCCATCTGTTTCTCCTCCCTGTAATGGCCAATTAGTAAGGTGTCTATCCTGTGTAAATCAATAGATGACCTGGGTTTACCGCCTTCATATGTTTTTTAAGTGCAGCATGAATAAATAAGCTAATGGGTTTTGCATTTTCTTGGTTCTATGTACAGTGGTATTTTGGTTCATGATCTTAATTCATTCCATGACTCTGGAAAAGATGGTGATGCTCATATTCATGAGGGAAAGATGGCTGCCGTCACGTTCATCACCCAATGCAGAGGTCACAAACAAAAACAAAATTTTTTGAGATTGTAACAAAAAAGTAAGGAAACAAATTTTATGTATATGGGGGGGGTGGTAGGGTGGGTAGGGTTATGGGAAAAAATGAGAATTAAGTTGTGTCTTATACTGGTACAAATCCCCATTATGGAGTGCAATCATGATGTGTATATTTAATGTACCAATAAAGATAATTTTTAAAAAAAATTTTGCCAAATGCTTCTGTTTGAGAACTATACCTTTCACAAACAAAAGTGTTCATGAACCGAGATACCACTGTACTTGCTTATAAGCCTGGGGCTATTTTAGTATTGAGTTTATATATATACATGACATTTTATGTAGTATAATATTTGTTGTGTTGGTATTGGGGCAGTGCACTCAGGTGCAATGTACACATGGCAAAGAAGAGCATGGATTAAGTTTGTAAAATGGTACAACATGTGAATGTGATATCGGCGAGAGAAGAGCTTCATTATAACTCTGAGTGCAAGTGGTGGAGCTGTGAGCCTCGTGTTTGACTTAGTGATCAAGGGAGATGAATTTCCTGTTTTTGGTTTACAGGCCCACCATAACACTTATACTGTAGGGCTGGGGATTTAGCACAGTGGTTCCAGCGCCTGTCTTGCAAGCGTAAGGACCCGGGTTCGATCCCCGGTAACCACATACCATACTGGGTGTGGAGACTCTCGCCCAGTAGCAACCAGTACCACATACTACAGTATGTGTATGCTGTACAGTGGTGGCTCACGCCTGTAATCCCAGCACTCAGGAGGCAGAGGCAGGAGGATTGCTGTGATGTGAGTTGGAGGCTGAGCTCAGGGCCAACCTGAACTACAAAGCGAGACCCTGTCTCAAAAAACAAAACAAAAAAAACCACTTATACTGCAAAGACTCACTATCTTAATAGGTTATTTTCTAGGCATCTCATTAACGGTATAAAGATTTAAATAACAGAAAAGTACAAGATTGATTCTAGTTGAGCCATAATGGTAAATGGGTATTCTACTGGCTGGTCTCCAGTCCACGTCAACGCAAGGAAATTTGGTACTAGAATTCAGGTAGGTGTTGACTCAGAGGACCCAACGTGGGACTTCATTGTTGATGAGTGAAGAGTAGGGATGTCAGCTAATATTAGGACAGAAAGATTGTTGGGATGGAAAGTAGGGCTGCAGATGCAAATATGACAGTATTGTGGCTCAGTGTGTGGAGGGGTGTTAAGCAGACATGCGAGTATGTCATTGTCTGGGTCTCCTCTAAGTCAGGAGAGAATTAAACTAAAATTAGTAATGCTAAGAATGAACAGGGGAAAAAAAAAAGAATGAATAGAACACCTAAAATATCTTCAAGGATATCCTATGGATAAAATGGAATTTTACCTGAGTTGGCTCCTGGGGTGTTGTTAGATCCAGTTTTATGAAGGAATAAATGAGTTATGATTAAAACTATGATAATAAAAAGTAAAATGAAAAGCAAAAACATCCTGTTCAGGTTGCTTTATCAGCTGAAAATCCACCTGGGTTTTACCCTTCTAAGTGAGTCCCAATGTAAGTGGAATTGTGATGACTGTAGCGCCTCAGGAGGCTTCTGTCCTCATAGTGAGCGCATCCTGAGAAAGCTGTAGCTGTTCCTGTGCAGAGTAAATCACCTGTGTTTCAGGTTTCTCACAACACAGTCAAATCCTCAGCCGACACTTAAATACAAGTAGATTAAAAATGCTAATGTTCCATTTTGGTGAAAATATCAAACAATGCACCAGTAAGTAATTTGTGTCTTGGCAAATAAGTGTGACCACTGAAAATGCTATCACCTGCCATATGATGAATTCCTAGAAATAATCCGGTCATAATTTGTAATATGAGGCAAATTTCTAGTAAGGAGCCAACATCTCATCAAGATGGAATATTGGACCGAGCTGGAAGGTCAGTGAATGTCACAGTCAATTAATGATTCTGAAACAGCAGTGGGATTGATGGATATTTGTCATTGACTCCTGTAGTGGAATCATGATGGTTTTCTGGGTCATTAGTTCAGGTTAGATTCCACGTAGTAAAGGAACAATGCTCAATAGGAGTCAGAATGCTGGCTGGACATGGTGATGCACACCTGTGACCCCAGCACTCAAAAGGCCAAGGCAAGAGAATTTCCTGCAATTCAAGGCTAGCCTGGACTACATAAGCTGAGCTGCAGGACTACAAGACAAGACCCGGTCTCAAAAAACAAAAAAAGAGTCAGAATCCCCAAGAATTCTGTTACAGGTTTTATTAGTTTTCTGTAAAACCTTTACTTTTATGGAAGGTTGGCCTTAATGGTTAGTCAGGGGTTGGGTGTGTTACTGTATATAGTCAGTGTTTTGTTTGTAGGTTCCAGGTCATTTTAGTTTATTGAGGTGGTTTGTTAGTAGTGTGGGTCACCTAACCACCGTGGCTATGGAAGATTATCCCAAGACATGAAGTCTAATATTTAAAGTTGATCATTATTAGGTTTATCAATAGATTGTATTGATAAGGTATGAACAAATTAAAAACTTTAATTCAGTTTCATACAGGAAAGTGGGTAACTCACCATGAAGGTTTTCTTCACCTGCTTCTCTTCCTGAGGGTGCACTTGGGGTAGTTGTAATGGCTGGCCTAGGGTTGCACCTGGATGATCTTTATTTGTGGGAATTTTATTGCAATTGAAAGTGTATTCGAGGAATAGAAGAATGGAATTGGTTGAATATAAGATAACTCGTGTGTCGCAGACAGCTATGAGGTGCACAGCGGTGAGTTTACAGAAGGGCTCAGCTGTTGGTACAGACGTGCTGGCGGGCACATGTCCTGAGACAGACACCTGTGAAGGTATTCCTGAAAGGGCTGGGCTTCCGATGACTAGCGAAGAGGACGGACATGGTAAAATTTTATGTAAGCCTCTGATGTTTCAAATATCTTGTTCATCGTTAAGATTATGAATCCTTGAGCATATAGATAATATTGCTTTGAAACGTGTGTGCAGGATGCATAGACAGGCTAAGCATGCTTGGTCAACAGCAACAGCAACTACTAACTGACTGAAGTAGAAAATGCTACAATTTTTTAAAATATCATTTAGAATGCCAATGGTTGTAAAGAGAGGCACCTAAGGACAATGTTATTGTTTGAATAGCTTCATTAGTTTGTAATAAAGGCTAGAAAAATTAAAAGTGAAAAGGTGGGAACAAATCAATCCAATACATGTCTGCAGTTAACTGTTGAGGAAATACCATCTACCTGACTGCACTTAGCTCACAAGTGCCCTCTTCTTGCAATGAAAGATGATACTCTTCACACTCTGAAGAGTGGGAGCTCCCTGCTCAGGTCCCCCAAATTCATATATTAAACCCTAATCCCACATATGATGGTATTCAGAGCCCCAAGCCCCAAGCCCCGGGCTCCTTTTCCTCTGTGATCACCTGTGATTTAGGAAGCAGACGGCTGGCTCTGAATCAGGAAATGGGCCCTCAGCAGACTCTGAACCGTCAGTGTCCTGAGCTTAGACTTTCAGCCTCTAGGACTGTGTGAGAAATCAACTATTATCCATAAACTAGCCCAAACTACTGTTCTGTTTTTCTGCTATGAGCCCAAACAGACAAAGATACCCTTGCGCTGAGAAGCTCACAAAAGCTCATAGGCATAATTAGTGACAGTTTATAAACACATTAAATGTGTGAATATGATGAATCACACGACAGACACACAAGATATAGTCTGAGAAAGACACTGAGGAAAAGGGAACAGGTTCTAAACTGTCTTTTTAGGTCTTCACTCTTCAAGTTTTCTCCCCTGGAGAACCAGCTATCACTGAATTCCCCTGAAACACTATACCAGGACAGTTAGTTATGGTTTTCCCGTAGACATGTTTAAAAAACAGGGCCGGGGATTTAGCTCAGTGGTTCAGGCTCCTGTCTTGCGAGTGCAAGGGCCCAGGTTTGATCCCCGGTAACCACATACCATACTGGGTATGGAAACTCACCCCAGCAGCAATCAGTACCACATACCACAGTGCCGGGCGTGGTGGCTCACGCCTGTAATTCCAGCACTCGGGAGGCAGAGGCAGGAGGATTGCTGTGATGTGAGTTTGAGGCTGAGCTCAGGGCCAGCCTGAACTACACAGCGAGACGCTGTCTAAAAAAAAATCTAAAAATATTTAGGAAACGAGGGCCGGCATCTGGGAAACCAGATCTTGACATCAGAATACAAAGTATCCTCCAGAGGGATGCAGTGTAGGAATGAGAGAGTAGGCCCTGCTATGGCTTCAGTACATCCCCTCCAAAAGCATGTGATGGAAACTTAATCCCCAGGCAACAGCGTTAGGAGCTGAGGCCTCCAGGAGATGTTTAGGTCATTAAGATGTTCAGGTTCTGGCATGAGTCCACACAAAATGGACTCATGCCAGTTACGAAGGGGCTCACAAGCTCTCTTGCCCTGTGATGTCTTCTACTGTGCTCTATGACATAGCCCCTCAACATCGGATTCCCAGCCTCTGCAGGTACAAGCCAAATACACTTCTCTCATTTCTAAATTACCCGGTTTCCATTACAGCAACACAAAAGAGACTAAGACAGTGACTTGGGAACACAGCAAAATGAAACAAGACTGGGAACCCGGGGACAGAGCTGTTCAAGCTGCCACCTGAGACCCACCCTGTGTAAGGGACCTCCTACACCAGGTTTCACTTTCAGTTATAGTCTGTTTGTTCTTGGAACTTGGAAACACCCTCTCTGCTGACAGGAACCAAAGGAAGGGGTTTGTACCAGCCATGGGCCTGAGTTCTAAATCTGCACCACCCCAGCTCTATTCCCAGCATGCTCGGTCCTGAATGCAAATCCGCACCTCTGAGAGGCTTCTCCCCACTTGCAGAGCGCTGGCTTCCTGTTCCGTGTCATTCTCTGTTGAGATGGGAGTCAACCAACTTATCTAAAAAGGATCCAGACAAGCATGAAAGGCTGAAACACGATGGTGTTTCTGGGGCTCTGGCCACAGAGCCCATGGCGGTGGGGGAGGAGAGACCCTCGCCTTCCTGGCGGACAAGGGCTCGCTTGAAGACTCGCTGCTGTTTTTGCTGAGCAATTTCCCATGGACAGGGAAGGAAAAAGAGCCCTCAGCGCCAGGAAGGTCTGGCGGAGTTTGCAAGGCAGACAGAGCCTGGGAGAACCCGGACAGAGCAGAAGCCCTGGGCCCTTCTTTTCTGGAGATCCAAGCCTTGACTGCTTTTCCAAAAATAGCATCTAAAAGCCAGAGGGCTCCCAAGTGGAGTGGAGATTTAATTTAGATAGAGTGTGCAGAAAGGAGCACAAAATCGGAACTGACAGCAGATAAAGGGCTGGACGCTTCCTCCCAGACGTGACCCGGACTCTAAATGAGAGTGATTCTCCACCACGACGGAGTTTCAAAGTCACCCCTCAGCATCGCCAGCCACATGCTCCCTGTTACAGTCTGCCGCCTCCACTCTAAGGTAAGCCTGATGGCTAGGCTGCAGGTGAGTGACAGGAGCGCTGGGCGCAAGGAACTTTGGGAGTATCCTGCTGGCGCTCTGACGTCACCGATGACGACCTTTACTCTGGCTCCTTGACCTCTGAGCATAGCTGAATGACCCGGCTCCTCCATGCTAAATCCGTTAGGGGTCATTTCATTTGGGCAGCTTCACCCTCGCTTCTCCTCTCCTCCAGTCACATGTTTTTACACGTTACAGTGCTCACGAGAGCATGTTCATTCCCAGTAACAACAAGACACAATTTATTGCCACTAACAATGTTGCAAACCCGATGCCCCTCACTTTAGGTTAATTATCTAATCTTCACCTTTTTAAGTGGTGTTACAATTATCCATTCGCGGATCTGAATTTTGGGGTCATTCGCTGCAAAACTGGGCCTCGAAGCCCCCGGCATCCGGTTGTTCGGTCTAATCCCTGACGCACCATCTCTCCCAGCTGTGAGCACTAAGGCGGGGATGGTCCTCATTCATTCTCTGAGCAGATCTAACGAGCAGCTACTAGAGACTACTCTAAGCGTGAGGAGCTTGTTCGCTGTAGGAATAGCAAGGTTCTAAAAGTGGGGGAAAAACAAGTAATGTAATAAATAAGAAAGATAAATCAGGTAATAACACAGACTAAGAAGGAAGTAGGTGAGGCGGTGGCTGGTGCAGGTGTGTGGCTAAGAGGACGAGCGGACCCAGCGCAGTGCCCCGGAATGGGCCCTCTTGGTGGCAAGATTTGAGCTGAGCCCTGAAGGCTGAGAAGGAAGCAACCACAGGAAGATCTGGGGAAACAGAGGCCCAGCAATGGTCTGAGGCCTGTGCAGGAACTAGAAAGGGGTTCACGAGGCTCCAGCGATTCTGCCCAATGCTCCCCACACCATGTGTTATGTGAAAAAGGGTGAGCCCCGCTGCCGACCCACGGTGCACCCTGCGGTGGGGTGAGAGCCTGACCCTGGGCTGAGTCAGAGTCCTTCCCGCTGAGCCTTCTGCACCCTGCGAGGGTCTGACTGCACAGCGAGAGTGCCTGAACACCCTGCGGGAGCGAGGTCTGCAAATCCAAGGCCTTTCCTCCACTGTGCCTACCTGCAGCACGGGCTATGAGAGGGGCGTGCCGCTGCTCTGCGTGTGTGTGCGCATGCGCATGTGCCCCTCTGTGTGTGTGTGTGTGTGTGTGTGTGTGTGTGTGTGTGTGTGTGTGTGTGTGTACGCGCGCACATGCATGTGTGTGCCTGTGGGGTGCACCTCTACTCAATATGTGCCTAATGCTCCCTGGCATGGTTAAACAGAGGTTCAACCATGAAGAACAAAATATATATAATGCCCAGGAAGAGGCCATCTCCTGTGGACTAGAGTCTTCTTTCTGGGTGCCAGACATAGAGTCACGCTTGCTGTTTTCAAGGCACCCAAGAATGAGCAAGGAGGAAACCTGGCAAACAACATATTAACCTTCCCAAGAACAATGGATGATGGGTTTTAAGCCAATCTATACCCACCATGGCACCTGACTCCTGTATTACCCTCCTATACATTGCCTGTGACATGCTAGCCAATGAGAATACTTTCTCCAAGTATCTCCAGGCCTCAGATTTACCATAGGAAGTAAGCAGAAAGGCCACTTTAAATAGCTGACTGAACACTACTTTACTGAGAACACTGTCTGCTTGTCTAGAAAATGCTTCTGCCCTTAACAATGCACTCAACTTGGGTGGGAGAGATAACTGAGCCAGAGAGGCAGCATTATTCTCAGAGTCGCCATGGAAATATAAGCTGCGTGAACTTCAACCTCGACTCCCTACATCTTTTCCACTTTCTCACAACCCACTCCCCTACTCCCAAGAGATCCCATATTTCTGCAAAGGCAGGATAGCTTTGGAAGCAGACTTGGTTCCGAATTCCAGTTTTACTACTGCTTAGCAGTGTGACTTCAGTGGGCTCCTCAAGCTCTGGGCATGCCAGTGAATTAATCTATAAGAGAATAATGTCGGGGGCCGGGGAGTTAGCTCAGTGGTTCCGGCACCTGTCTTGCAAGCGCAAGGACGCAAGGACCCGGGTTCGATTCCCCGGTAACCACAAACAATACTGGGCGTGGAGACTCACGCCCAGCAGCAACCAGCACCACATACCACAGTGCCGGGCGTGGTGGCTCACGCCTGTCATCCCAGCACTCGGGCGGCAAGGCAGGAGGATTGCTGTGATGAGAGTCTGAGGCTGAGCTCAGGGCCAGCCTGAACTACAAAGCAAGACCCTGTCTCAAACTTAAAAAAAAAAAAGAGAGAGAATAATGTCGGGAGGATAAAAACATACAAAGCCCAGAGAGTACTCCCTGAACATCTGGTATATATGTGGCACTCAGGCTCCTCTTTCCCATCCTTCTCCTCACAAACAGAAGACCCACTCCCTCGGGTTCCAAAGGGCACTGGATCCCACAGAGGGCAGATATCAAGTGCGTCTTGGGAAGATGTCAGCGCTCATAGACAACAGTGTGTTTCTCTTCCAAAGAGGGTGTGCATTCTAACAAGCAAGGTTTAATCCACGGTCAGGGGTCCCTAGTCCTGGGATTTCTCGCCACGCAGTCTCACTGGCAGAGTAAGAGCATCTTGTCCCAGCACTGCACCGGCAAATCCGGGCCGCGTGTGAGTTTCCTTTCTCTCCTCCCTTCCCACATCCTCAGGCTGCCATCACAGTTCATTCAAACAGAGCCTAACTAAGGGGATGCGCAGGAAGCTTGGGAAATACAAGTATTAGGCAAAGAAACTTTTGCTGACTCAAGTAGATCAAAATTTCACTTACTCAGAAAATTAAACCTACTTATAAGGTTTTTCAGCCAAACTGACTTCAAATAAGTGCTGTGAAAGTCCAGCCTTCTCCCTACAAGTGAGCGACCCAGAATGTGTGTCCTCTGAGCCTCTCGTCACATCACTGTCTTCCCTGTCTGAACACTCTTATCTCCTCTGCTGCACCTGCAAAAAACCTATTCATTGAAAGCCACGTTAAATGTCATCTTCTGTATAAAGCTTTTCAAAATCTTCAAGGCACAAGACGGCAAGTCAGCCACCTGAGTCCTTATGTCTTAGCATGTTGGTCCTACCTTTGAAAGATGCTTTCCCACAGTTCATTCACCCATTGGGTTGTAACAGACCTGGTGCTGAGGCCCGGCTAGTGGTCTGTGCTCCACTTCCCACAAGAGACTGATCCATAAAAAGGCAAGTGTCCTGCTCCGTGAGTGTCTGGACCCCTGGTGTTACCCATGCCTGGCACATGTGTGCCTTCTTCAGTCACATCACTGGGATTGAGTCCGTTAACTTGGGAGAAGCACTAGATCTCTCCAAGTCACAGTCTCCTCCTCCATAAAAAGGGACAGTGACATCCACAATGAAAGCCATTGCCCATCTTCAGTGACGTATTAAATGCAAAATATTGTCTTGCTCTCAAGATACTCTTATACATAACCAAGTTACTAGGTGTTGATTAAATACATTTATTTAAGAAAATTATTTAGAAACTTTCCCCAGTACATTCCAATGAACAACACAGGCAAAGACTCTAATCTCATAGGAGACTAGAGCTACTACCTAATAAACAAATAACTATACCAGAATATGGTGGAGATAAAAAATAAACTGTCTCTAGTTTAGGAAACTGATAAACAAACAGGGAGGTGGTGGGGAAGCCTTCTCAGAGGAAATGAGCGAAGTTTAACCCATGTGACCCGAAGTAACCTGGTGAAGATGTGGAGAAGAACATTCTAGGCTCTGCCAGGGCAAATGTAAAGGCCCTGAGGCAGATATGAGATTGAAATACTCCAGAGAAAAGGAACGCAAGGGTGGTGGGAATATCGTAACTGGCCGGGAGACCAGAGGAGAGGGGGCAGCGGAAAGAGACAGGGCTCACTGTGGAGACTTCACAGGCTATGACTAGGAATTCATGTTTTATTCAAAGTGCAATGAAAACCATTTAAAGATTATCAGAGCCAAGACAAGAACTGACTCATGCTTTTTAAAGCTCCACCATAATACAGAGAATGCATTGTGGGTACAAGGAGGAAACACGAAGAACAATCAGGAGGATCCTGTCCAACAAAGACGTTGACTTGTGGACTGATGGAGGCGAATACGGAGAGGGGGCACTTGTGTCTGCTTTAGAAAGTGACCAACAGGACTCAGACCAAAGAACAGGAAGGAAGGAGTCACCTTGGTCCACTTGAGCAGCTGTAACAAATCACTGGGACCTGTGTGGCTTCTAAACAATGTAGAAACCAAATTTATTTCTCAGTTCTGGAGGCTGAGAAGTCCAGGTTTAGGTGCCAAGAGAGGCAGTGTCTGCTGACAGCCCATTTTTTCACGTCTCTTCGTCTCTTTGTGTGGTAGGAGTGAGACAGCTCTCTGGAACCCTTTGGTAAAGGCATTGATTCTATTAGCAGTTGCTCCAGGATAAAGTCTCAACACTTCCCAAATGTCATCACCTTGGTGCTGAACATAAAAATTTCAGACTACCGAGGTGAGCACAGACATTCAGAAGAAAGCACAAAGTTTTTAGTTAAGCTTTGAGGTAAGATTATAAAATACAAAAAACATTTTAAATCAGTTAATGGTGGATGCATTTTCCCTACTTTACTGTTTACCAAGTAAAATGCTGGATATTATACAAAAATTAAATACATGACAATTCTGTAAAGTAGAGAGAAATGGAGGATCAAGGCTCAGAGATAAAGACTAAATTATTTCTAATTTAGGATATTGGTCCTACCTTTGAAAGATGTTTTCTAATTGAAGATATTGGTTGATAGTAGTACACTTGCTTAGTATTGGCAAAGTCCTGCGTTCCAAGCCTAACACTGCAAATAAAAACAAAAAGAAAAGAAAAATAGCAGACGGGCTGGGACCTGAAATGCGAAGGGCACAGCATGAATTCCCTGGACTTTCCTTTTGCCTCACATCCCAGAGCCTTCAAGGTCAGCAACACGGAAACACCAGTGGGCGAGAATCTCAAAAGAAACCCCCCTAAGCCTTCTCTCTTTAGCCAAAGGAGCAGGAAAGGAGAAGCAAGACAGGAGCTTTCAGATAATAACTTCTCCACACCACGCAGCTATCACAGAAAATCGTGTGGCCTTACTGTCACCTACACAAGAAAGTCAAGCAGGAAGCTAGGCTCACCCTCGCAAATCTCTAATAAAGAGAGGCCACGAAGGACCAGGAGATTAGCCATGCTGTCGAATACCAAGCACCTCACCTCTCATGATACAGGAAAACCACACGGGCACCTGGACCTCTCCCTCACACCTCCAATGGGGCGTGTCAGAGGAGCCACTATCCACAGAAGGAGGTGGAGACTCCACTGTCACTCGGCAGTTACGACACTCCCTACCACAATGCCAGAGAAGACACACAGGGAAACAACTCCCATCTCCACCAATCAGAATTGCGGAGGCTCCAGCCTTCTTCACCCTTGGATTTCAACATGTTCTGAATAAGGGCCACGGATTCCTACCGCTGCCTGGCAGGAACAGGGTGGCACCTCCTCATCCCTTACCAAGGAAGTGTCACTACAAGTTGGGCATGCTGGTGCACGCTGAAATCCCAGCCCTCAGGAGGCTGAGGCAGAAGGACCACCATGAGTTGGAAGTCATTTTGGGCTACATGGTGATTTCAAGGCAAGCCTGCACTACAAAGCAAGACCCTGGCTCACAAAGGAGTGTCACAATAAATCAGTTTTTAAAATGTTTAAAATAAGATCCAAAATCTTATATATAAATATAAAAAGTCCAGGTTCTGACCAAAAATAGTCACTCATTATACAGAGAAATAGGAAGTATTCAAGCTATATGACAAAAAAAAAAATGAATGCTAAGTCGGAGATGAGGATTATCATAAATTTAATAATATAATATAATAATTTTATAATAATCTGGTATATTTTAAAATCAACTATGATAAAAATACAGGCAATTACAAACCTGTGTTGACTGAGTAAAACATAGGGAATAGGAGCTACAAAGAATAATCAAATGGAAATTTCCAAAATGAAAAATAAAATAACTCAAATAAAAATCTCAGTGGATGGGCTCAATAGCAGAAAGAAGCAACATAGAGGGGAAAAATAGATAATTAGAAAAACAATAGAAGTTACTCAATTTTAAAATACAAAGAAAACATCGAAGAAAATGAGTCAAGATCCTGTGGGACTACCAAGAAAATCTAAATGAGTTTATTCAGAGTTTCAGAAGCAGAGGAAAATGAATCAGAGACCTATAAATTCAAAAGGCTTAGCAATCACCAAACATGATAAATCAAAATAAATCCATGCTGCAAGTGAACTTTTTCAAACTGAAAGAAAAGAAAAATATCTTGAAGGAAGCCTGAGAAAATTGACAACTTACTCATGGAGGAAAAAAAAAATACAACAAAATGCTTAACAAAATATTAGCAAATAGAATTTGGGATTATATGAAAATGATCTGTAAAGTGAAGTGTATACCATGAGCCAAGGAGAGCTACATCGTTAGTCCTGTATCTGAGAAACAACCAAAGTAATCCCCCACATTAATAGTACAGTTTTTAAAATCATATAACAACCAGTGCAGAAAAAGTATCCTAAAGAACTTAGCCAGGCATGGTGGAGACCCCTAACACCTCAGCTCTCAGGAGGCAAAGGTGGAGTTCAAGGCCACCTGAACTATATAGCAAGACCCTGTTTCAAAAATCCAAAAACTCGTGCTCACTTTGGCAGTACAGATACTAAACGACCTATAAATAAATAAATAAATTCAACTCCCATTCTTTTTTTTTTTTTTTTTTTTTTTTTTTTTTAGGTTTTTGGAGACAGGGTCTCGCTTTGTGGTTCAGGCTGGCCCCGAGCTCAGCCTCAAACTCACATCACAATCCTCCTGCCTCTGCCTCCCGAGTGCTGGGATTATAGGCGTGAGCCACCACACCCGGCACTGTGGTATGTGGTACTGGTTGCTGCTGGGGTGAGTCTCCACACCCAGTATTGTTATGTGGTTACCAGGGAATCAAACCCGGGTCCTTGCGCTTGTGAGACAGGCGCCGGAACCACTGAGCTAACTCCCCGGCCCCCTAGGGTCTCACTTTTGTAATTCAGGCTGGTCCTGAGCTCAGCCTCCAACTCACATCACAGCAATCCTCCTGCCTCTGCCTCCCGAGTGCTGGGATGACAGGCGTGAGCCACCACACCCAGCACTGTGGTATGTGGTACTGGTTGCTGCTGAGCATGAGTCTCCACGCCCGGTATTTTATGTGGTTTCCAGGACAGAACCTGGGTCCCTGCGCTTGCAAGACAGACGCTGGAATCACTAAGCCAAAAACTACAGCAAGCATTTTACTCAGTTGTGAAAAAGTAAATGCTTTCCCCTAACATCAAGTCACAAGCCAGAATGTCCACGTCCACCCCTCTTACTTAGGATAATACTAGACAGTCTATTCAGTGCCGCTTCCACTGCAATTAACTCAAAATAGAGCACAGACCTAAATGTGCAATACAAAACTTCCAAATTTGAAACGCAAACAGAAAATACAATAAATCACAATATTTAGAAACGATGCAACAATTATAGAAAGGTGCACTACATAAAAATACAGGAAAAAGATAAAGGAATAGAAGAAGTATGTGAAGCAACAATGACTGGGAACTTTTCTATATTAGTAGTAGACTCCTACACTCTCCTGCATCTGGTGTTTGCTAATCCAGATCTTCTCCGGGGTCCTGGCTCCAGAAACTAGGCCACACTGACTGAGTGGTCTCACAGTCCTGGAGGCTAAGCGTACTAGATTAAGATGTCCATGGGCTCGATTTCTTCATAATGCCTCTCCCCTAGGCTTGCAGATGTCTGTCTTCCGCTGGCCCACTCTCTGAACATGTGTGTTCGAATCACCTTATTGTAAAGGCCGTAGTCTAGATTAGGGTCCACTGCGATGTCCTCACTTTAATTTAGCTATCACTTTAAAAACCGTATCTCCAAATACAGTCACATGCTGAGGTCCTGGGGGTTAAAACTTCAACACACAGATTTAGGGAGCTACAGTTCACCCTGCAACACCTTCATTATGCTTCTCCATGCAGGTCCTTCCTCCATCTTCTTCTATCCAACTTTTGCTGATGTCTCATTTCCTTTCTTTTTGCTCCTTATTATTTATTCATTTATAATGTCTTATTATTATTTTAATAGGCGCAAGGGAGAGAAAGATGAATGCTTAGTCTGACATCTTTATTCAGGAATCCCTACAAATCTTTTTAAATATGGCCTCCCGCTGAGAAGTTCTCTTGCTGACATCAGACCACGGTAATCACTCCTTTAACTCCCAATTCAGTGAACACATATTTCCTTTTTGTTTCATTCTTATTAGTTCCACATATAGATTTTAGGCACTGATGGCTTTTTATATTTCTATTTTATTCCCTGACTACCTAGTACCACTTTGTGTTCATTCTTTGATTTTAACAGTAAGTAGATTAACTTTATGAATTTAAGTGATTCCATTACTACAATTTAAATTCAATTTTTATCTATCTTTGAATGAACACATTACATCATAAAATTCACAATGCACCATTTTATTACACAGATATGGCCGCTTATGGAAATAACAGTATAAAATTTCACCAAGTCCCAAAATGAAAAACAGTACCATCTCCTGGATCAAAGCCAGTAGTGCAGCCTTCAAAAATTAATACAAATTATTATTCTGTAACCAAGGATACAGGGTTACATGTACATGCCAATTGCAACAATACAAAAACTGCATGGGCTGGGAATCTGCTGATGCACATTTAAATTATCATCTCTATGAAAAACAGAACTAAACTTTCCTTTGACCCAAAAGCAAAAACAAAAAATTAATTCAGCCTCAAGGAATAAAAATTAGTACCAAGAGTAATTATGTAGGAAAAGGAGAT
>PVIR01023106.1:0-27451 GCA_004026965.1 Petromus typicus | reverse complement strand
ACTTAGATTACTGGCCTTGGGACTTACTGGAATTAAGGATGTCTGCCTTGCCCTAGGTAACCTTCAATTACAAGGATTATTGTGGGACACCCTATTTTATGCATGCTAGGATTATGAGTTGAAGGCTTGTTACCAAATAAAGGTGCAGGCAAGCTCGGGTTATGGGCTCTTCTACTCCCCCTTCTGCTGCTGCAGTATTTGTCCAGCCAGTATTTGTCTGGCTGCCACTGGCCAGAGTAGCAAGAGTTGAGCCTGGGCTCAGCCTTTTTCCTCAAGGTTCTGATTTTGTTGTTTGTTGTTATTAATCTTGTAACTGTAGTATTATCAGGGAATTGGAGTTCACCACAAGGGTCCTGGCTGCATCCTCTTCCTCAGACAACCATACCTTCCTACAAGGAAGACCCCAAACATTCCTGTGAGATGACTATGACCACAGTGAGGACTGTCAGGTGATGCTCAGCCTACCATGCCAGAGGTCCTCAGCAAATGTGCAGTTTTTCAAATGACATTTTATGATTTTAAAAATAAAAATGATGTACTCTCCATTATTCATCAATTTGGACTCATTATCTGAAAGGTATAGTATTGGGATATTTACCTACATTTCTTTCATCCTTCCAATAAACCGTCAAAGCAGTTTTTTATTATTCTCATTTAAGGAAACTAAGACTTATATCGAAGAGAACAAAATCTCTGACAGTCTGTAAATATCAACTTAGAAAGCTACTAAATTGCAAGGAGGGCTGGCATAGAACTCAGTTTCCCACAACTCTGCATTGCAGATTTGAGTGCATAGTGAGAAAGGGGAAAACAACCTCACCAGCTGATCTCAGTGCTGAGGAGCTGGCCTGGCCTCACAGCTAAGTCACTGCACCACGTTGTGAGCACAAAGAATTTCCCAGAGCGCTAACCTCAGACAAGCCTCTCCGTGACCATAATGGATGAGACGACAACCCTGCTCCATCGGCAATCACATACAACTCTACGTTTGCTTCTCCTCTCCATACTCTGTTCAAATGGAAATTTACACCAGCTAATGCTGTATGTCCATTCATATAGTGCTGTGACTTTTTAGTTATTTTTTCATTTTAGTTTTTATCCTTGAATTAAAAGTGATTTACCCACCACCACTGTAGTACTATAGCATTCCATATCGTCTTTATTTACCTTTAGCAACAAGTGTTATACTTTTTTGCTATAATTTTGCTCTTTCATTCTTTCATGAATGCTTTTATGTTATTGTGTCAAGCTGAAGGTCTGCACTTTAGCATTTCTCTATTCAATCATCAATAACTAGGTGATGAATTGCACAAATTCTCTTTCCACATTAGCCCAATATTTTTATTTGGTAAATACAAAATGTCTGGGCCCTTCTTGATGTTAGCATTTTCTCTGTGCTATACTACAGATGCATGAGAAAATTCTTTTTTTTTTCATATGAATTAATCTTTTTTTTTAAATTATCTTTATTGGTACATTAAATATACACATCATGATTCATATGAATTAATCTTAAAGCCCAAGATCTAGAGTTTTCTGGTAAGTGGCAGAGAATTTTCAATACTATGTCGACCTGCATATTTTTTTTAACAACCAATAGTAACTATAGCTGACAGAATGAATCATATCATCTCTAGAAAGAGCACCAAAAGGCAGATGATCAAATGCTACTCCTGATTCTCCTCACAAGAGGAAAAGCAGAACAGCTGCTGGATACAGCCTGTATAGATTTTCTTAAGAGTTTTGGAAACACTGCACATCACATTAACCCCTTAGGCCCTGTACTCGAGGAGTTATATGTTCAAATTCTCCTTGCATCACCTAATAGCTTTGTGTCTTTAGGCAAGTTTTTTAACCTCTCCAATATAGCCTTTACTCAACTCCAGGCATATGGCAAATTCTCAGCAAATGTCTAGAAAATTGACCTTAATCAAAAATAATTGCCTGTTTCCCTATCTTCCTAAAGTGTCTACCATTTATCTCTTCTTTAGATAGGAAAATTTAAGGTCTGTATAAAAATGAAAATAGAATTTAACAAGGTTAATAAAATTAGTCATTCAGTATTGGAATGTAATACTGTAAGGTGAACAAAAATATACCATTAGAATATTGGATTTCTATGTGGAAGAAGAGGATATGAAAAAATGGAAAGTAAACTCCATCCATTTATAACTTTTCCTCGAACAAGCCAGTTTTCATATAAGCCCCACTAAACACCTCATAAAAAACTTGGTTCAAGATAACTGGAAGAGAAACAGGGAACGGGTGTGTTTCTGGGTTTATAAACAAAAATCTGGTGTAGCACAAGTTTTGGAGGTCATCTGCACTTGCATAATATTCTCTGATCTTCTTTAGTTTAAGGTCCTTCTGTTTCAAGGAAATGAAAATAAGTGATTTCATAAAACATTGTGTATAGTGACAAAACTAGTTACAAAAGATAACCTGATTGGTTTCCATTTATATTAAATAACCAGTATAGGCAAGTTTATCCAAATAAATAAATAAATAAAAGACAGTTCATTCAGTAGAGGTAGTGAGAAGTGATATGCAAAAGCTGGACGGTGTGAGGTTTCCTTTGGGGTAGTGAAATGATTTTAAAATTGAAAGCATCATGATGGGTGCACAACTTGGAACATAAGATCACTGAATTCCATTCTTTAAATGAATTGTTTGATGAGTGAAGTATGTCATTCAAGGTGCTTTTACAACCTTCATTTAGTTTTAGTTCAAGTAGATTCTTTTTCTGAAGAAGACAGAACGCAAATATGACTTCAGCATGTCATGCAATTTCCTGTGATTTTCTCTCACATTCTCCCTCTCTGGGCAGAGAGCTGTGTGTATACAGGGAAGGAAGTAAGGAGCATATCACTCAGTTCACAATGGTCCCTGTGAGATTGATGTTTTTCAGCATGGAAGGCTGGACAAATGGTAAGCAAATAAACACTAGAATAAAAATGCAGACACAATATTGTGCTGAGTGAGCCCAACAGAGATGAATTACTGTGTATGTAGCCCACTCCCCCCTCATGCTGAATTCTAGCATACTTATGACACTGGAGATGATCTGTCATTCTTCCCACAGTGACACTAAATTCTTTGCAGTGAAAGCTGCTTACTATTCATGCCTGGGTATGGTGCTCAGAAGGATGGATGGAGGGGTGATAGGTAAAGACTCTTGAGCCACCTTGTTGACTAAATAACCTGAGTATAAAAACCCATGTTATTAAGAACCCATGGGATTTAGCTGAAAATAGCCAGCGGGCCTGTCTTAGACAACTGCAACCCTCAGCCAGCAGATGACAAAGAGAAAGCAAGACAGGCAATGTGCACCCTTCAACAAAAAGCCACTTTTGCAATCACTGGCTAGCTATTGCCACTGGGAATATCTATGACTACTAAAGTGTTCCTTTCCACTGTCACTCCAGATAAGCACACTCAAGACACAGCTTCTGTGTTTGCAGTCTGATTTTGTTTTTCCCCTGAAAAGACAAATTTAAACAATACTTTTCAAACTTAAATGGGCACATGAATCATTTGGGGATGCAGGCTCTGCTGCAGAGGGTGTATGGAGGGTTGAAAACCTCTCAAACAAGTTTCCAGGTGAAGGGGATACAGTGAGCCAGAGGCCACTCCTTAAATAACAAGGCAAGCCAGGCATAATAGGACACACTTGTAATGCCAGCCCTCTGAGAGGTTGAGGCAGGAGGATCACAAGCTTAAGTCCAGCCTGGACAACTTATGATTGAGTGAAATTCTGTCTGAAAATAAAATTAATTAAATAAAATAAAAAGAACTTAGGATGTAGCTCAATGGCTTCAATACCCAATACTACAAAATAAATAACTTATATAAACAAGTACAACTGGTGAGGCAGCAGCTCTCCACTGAGGATCCCCATGGTGTCCCCATGACCAGAGATCTTCTTATTTCATTATGATGTCAAAGCAGCTCTAAGTCTCTAAACTAGAAGTTGGAAACAAGAAGTGAGATCATTAATGCTAGAAGTGGAAAGAGAAATTGTTCTTGCATGTAGCACAACAGAGTGAATACGGTCTATAAACAGGTATGATATGTTTCAAAATAACTAGAAAAATCAGAAGTTCCCCAGTGCAGAAATGGTTAAGGTTCAAAGAGATGGAAACACTAATTATCCTGATTTGACCATCACACATTATCGTAATGGTCACTACATGTGGACATGTATGGAATCATTATACTTAGCCCCCAGGTGTGCACAAATACTACATGACAATTTAAATTTTTTTAAAGACAAAATTTTTAAAAATCAAGTGTAAGAATAGGATTTATATTTCTTCACACAATGATTCTTATATACCCTCACCCACTCACAGGGTTGAGAGACACTGACCTCACAGCAGTGGACAGTGGACACCCTCTTGTATACCCTCCTCTTCTCTGTCCCCACATTCACACAAGACACTAAGTGTTCTCTTATCCACAGTCCACTCTGAACCACTGACCTCTGGATGTTGGATTTTCATCCTCTCTACACACTTAGGAAACTAGGGACTGGCTCTGAAGCCTGCTCACTGCCTGTTTTAAGAGTTAATAAGAGAGGCAATGATGGGATTATTTATATCTTGCTAATTACGCAAAGGCAACTGCTGGGAGATCTGACAGGAACTGGGCTTTACAGTTCTTGAAAACCGTTTGATAACTACATTCCCCAAAGAGAAAATATTTTGAATTTCAAAAATAAGAGTAAAGGGAAATGAAGCTTCTTCCATAAAAGATTAAGCAGTGTTTGGAAGGATCAAGATATATTTGATCGTCAGGAGCTCAGGATGACATCACACTGACTCCCAGGACTCATGCCTCAGTTCTTACACCGTTCTGGTGGGGAGTCTAAGGGTCTCTAATCCTCGCAGTCTCGAGCTGTGCCCAGCCTTATTCGTTACCATGGTTTCACTTGAGAAACAAATCCTGGCGCGGTTGAAATCATGGTTAATAGATTCCTTCTCTTTGTAATACTTCCTGCTTAGCCTTCAGTTAGGATCTTTTTCTTTGTTTATAGCAGAATATAAAATTTTCTGACTCCAATAATATGTTCTATTTTCCCTTCATGGTGTAACTTCATACAGTGACGTGTTCTGCCAGGTGTGGTGACAGGATTGCTAAGAGTTCCCAGCCAGCCTGAGCTACGTATTGAGACTTTGACTCAAAAACAGTTTTTTAACTAAATAAAAAATAATATAAAGAAATTATGAATATAATATAAATATATAGATAATTATAAAATTGACATGTGCCATCACTACTGCTTTCAGCAGAGCCCAGGATGGCATACAAAATATCTCCATAGCTCACTCAAGAATCCTCCACCTTGCAAACACACAATATTCTTACTATGACCATTATTTAAACACAACATGTGTCATACATCACTGTAGCTCTTCCTTATAAGAGATAAGATTTTATTTTATTTATTTGTGTGCAAATGTGTGATACCAAGGATCAAACTCAGGCCTTTGTGCTTCCAAGGTAGGCACAGTACCACTAGAGCTAAATCCCCAGCCAAGACAGAAGATTTTAAAGTACACTGGTTAAATTTGTAATGGGAAGAGCTGTAAAAGTTTTTATGCATTCACTTTTTGAGGACTTTCTCAGAAGAAAGAGACTATGGATGGGGAAAGTGTCTCAGAAAATATTGCTGAGAGGTAGAGAGCTGAGGTAGAGAAAGAATGGAAGTAAATAAGTATTACATCATCAGGCAATTAGCACTGTGCACTTGAAGCTCAATCCCACCAGGAACTCTTGGATACAGTGTAAAATTCATTCAACAGAGTTACTCCATCCAACCAGCCAGGAACCATTTGTCAGCCCTCCATTTGTCATTGTTGAGAGCTGTTATTAGAGCATTAAATCTTCTGGGTTTCTGAGTTGCCCTGGTTGGGAGCCTGGCAAGAATCTGAAGCCAGAAGAGCCCCCAGGAGAGCCAAGAGTGTCAGCCAGGCTGGTTCAGCAGCACTGAGTCCTGCAAGGACATGGGTAAAGTGCTAAGCACAGCTGCTACCAGGGCCACTCACAGGAACGAGAGACACTGACCTCACAGCAGTGGACAGGAATGATGAGCTTATTTGCACCAAAAGACATCAGTAAAGACTTCTCCAAAAAGCTGCCACCTTGTTTTTTTTTTTTTTAACTTTGAAGCAATTGTACTGAAATATAAATTTTAAAACTGAACAATTCAGTTAAAACATAGGCAAAGGACTTGGACAGATTCTAAAATAAATCCAAATGGCTAGTGAACATCTGAAAAGATGCTGAGCATTACTGTGCATTAGAAAAATGTAAATATACCACTACTTTACTTTGCTTTTTACTTGTACCTGCTGTAATAATAATTACATTCATCTTGGGGATTGGTACATATGCACATGGAATGAATTCTTTTTTTTTTTTCAGGTTTTTTGAGACAGGGTCCCGCTTTTTGTGGTTCAGGCTGGCCCTGAGCTCAGCCTGAAACTCACATCACAGCAATCCTCCTGCCTCTGCCTCCCGAGTGCTGGGATTACAGGCATGAGCCACCACGCCCGGCACTGTGGTATGTGGTACTGATTACTGCTGTGCGTGAATCTCCATGCCCAGTATGGTATGTGGTTACCAGGGAATCGAACCCGGGCCCTTGTGCTTGCAAGATGGGCGCCAGAACCACTGAGCTAACTCCCCAGCCCCAGGGATGAATTCTTTTTGCATCCTCTTCCCTACAACTTTTTTTTTAAATAATTTAGTTTGGCACAAAGTTGAAAAACAATGCAGAATTTTCATCTATCTTTCACTCAGTTTCTTCACTGCTAATGCATTATATACTTGTTATATGTATAACTCACAAAACATAAATTTTAACCTTGATAGAATTACATTTAATTACATTTATTGACATCATGTGAATTTTGCCAGTTGTTTCACAGATCTTGAATTTTTGGTCTTTGATCCAATCCAGGATATTCCTGTGCATTTGTCATCATGACATCTTAGTCTGTTCCAATCTATTATAGTTCCTTGGTTGTGCTTTGCCTTGATACTTTAAAGACAGTGAGCCACTTATTTCAGAGAATAAAAACCTGACAATGATGCAGGAGAAATGCATGAATCACCTATACAAAGATGCAGGAGAAAAGCATTCCAGAACAAGGAACAGCTTATCAGAGGCTATAGAATAGAAGCAAAGGGCAGACCAGAGGAGCAGAAAGCAAAGAAAAATCAGCATTGCAGAAGTGCAGTGGGCAAGGAAGAGAGGTTTGGGAAGGAAGATCATGGTGAGGAGCACAGATTTGCTCTGGGTGCAGAGCAAAGCCAGCAGAGGCTCTGAATAAACTGGGTAATGATCTGCTTGACAAGAACACAAGTTATGCAGCTGCCATTAATGCCACTCCTCCATGTCTTCACCTAACCAGGTGAAGAGGACTGTCCACTTTGGCTTCAACATTTCATTCTAGCTCATTGTTGACTGTCACTTGAACGTCACAATTATATCCTTCCTGAAGTAGAGCCTCATTTTAAGATCTGGAGTGAAATGATGTCACTAGGAAAGTAAGAGAAAGGTGAAGGACATACTGATAGGAAAGGCCCTACTGAGGTCACAGACATAGGCAATGGAGACTTGATTTTGGCACTTGGAGTCAGTGAGTAGGTACATGTGGTGACTGCATGAACCCAAGGACTTGGTTCTGGGGATAGATAAAAAGTCTCTGAGGATGATAAGTAGGAAGGAAAACCAAACACAATAAATATTAGAGTTGTATATGGAAAGGAGGAGCTGGATGTGAATGACTTCCACTGGGTAAGGATTTTGTCTCCTGAGACAGATGTTGGAAGATTCCAAATCCAAGGATGTATGTCAGTGAATATCCAGGTGATGAAAAGTAACATCTACCACAGGTGTTGCTTGCTGAGCCTCCTGCTGAAGGAAACATCACCAGCTGAAAGCCACTCAGACATCTTAAACTCAATGTCTCCCAAATCCAGGTCCTAGTTTCTATTAGACACATCCGATATTCTTCTCTCAGTCTTTCCCAGTTGAGCTAATGGAATTCTCCTTGCACCCCCATCATGTCCATCAGTAAATCTTGTCATCTTCCCTTTCAACTCTAGTTAAAGTCAGAGCATTTCCCATCCAAGCCTTCAGCTCTTGATTCTCCATCCAAACATGCCATCGTCGCTAGCCTAGATTTCTGCAATAGCTTTCTGCTATTCCAATCAGAATAATTATATTCCACTGATACCATTTTCCTGGAAATGTTCTCTGACATTTACCTTTGTGATAATATTAAAAGTCATGATTCTGCATAGCATTTTTCCAAATAAAAGCCCACATTTTATTTATAGTATTACTCACGACCTTCTTCAATTTATTCCCAGATCTATTTCTGGCTTTTTGGCTTCTACTCAACTCTGTGTTTCACCTCCTAATTCCACATTTATGCATAACTCTTAGCTGTGTTGAGTGAGCCTGTTCTCCCTGGGTAGACTTTTGCCATTTTGAAATGCTAAGTTTAGCTCATACTGATCTGCCGAGGTCATCATTTAAGCCCAGAAGGAGGCAAGTTCATTTTTGCTCTTAATCACTGCATGAAAATCTTATTCCACCAAAGGTGACACACATTCAAGCACAATATAATTTCCTAGGAAAAACGCACATGCACAGGAATAAACACCTTGTAGGTAGAGGGTTTTCTGGAGATGAAAGGAGATTACAGGACTTAGTAGTTATGCCTTCTCAACTTCAAGTGGGAATTATGATATACCAGCAATTAAATGCTTACAACTCCCTGTAAGACCTCTCTGCCCACAAGGAATTACTACTTATCACTATATTTGAAGGACATCTGTGAAAAAGATCATTACCATCAAAACTAAAAAATCAATTACCAATAATTTGAAAATACTAAACCTATTAAATACCATTCATTTTCTAAGGGACCAGACATTACAATATTATGTCAATCTCAGTTGGAAGCCCCTGAATTTGCTGAAATAAGATGCCACAATTGAAGAAGTAGTGATAGTTATGTCTCTCTGCTTTTTTCTTTTCACATACAATAACCCAAAATTAAGGCAGTGAAGTGCAGATATTTTGTATGGATAACCAATAGTATCCCCCATTCAGTGCATTATTGAGAACTGTATTCAAAATTTTTCAGTGGCTAGTCTCAGCTAGCCTTTTTACTATTTTTATCTTTTGATCATTTTATGTAGACACATGTATCCATCTTATTAATAGCATGGTATAAATCACTGATCAAAAAAATCTGACTTTGATACACTACAGTTTCCCAGGTCATGTGAATAAGTTCTCTCCACTGGGCAGTGGTCTTAAAGAGGGCCTTTCACAGGAAAACATCCAGGGTACAAAGGTGAGCAGGAAGGTAATTACACAATAGGTGTGATCTGGTGTGTGAAAGCTGCTTACTTCACGGCATCTAGGAAACAGAGGCCATTAAACTACATCTGGAGAAATAGAGGAAGTTAAAGGTGAATTTCCAATCCAACAATTGGAGTCAAATAGAGTATAGTAAGTACAATCTGACCTACAGTCATTTGAGTTGTGAACTTTCATAGGTAGACTGTAAGATATTTGTGTATGTGTACTGGGTAAGACTCACTTTGTCAGACTTATGATCAAATCCAAGTTGTAAACGTTCTCATGGAACAAAACTCATTTGAGAGTCAAGGACCTATGTAAAATGCATTGACTTCAAGTAGGGCTTCTCTCACCTGGGGTTCCAGCCAGTAGATTGTCCACATATCAGGCAGGAGAAATTTCAAAATTGTTGTAACTAGATCTCAGAAAAGACTTCATGAAGAATGTTGACTTTCAATCAGGCCTTGAGGAATCAGCAGAGAGAGCTAAGGAGAAAGAGCTGAGACAGTGGGATACCCTTAGTTAGTATGTGTCTTTGTCATTGTCCCATCACAAGGACACAATCCCTGATACCCACTTCTTAAAGGAGGAGATGGTTATTTGGGCTCATGCTTTTTTGAGGATTCAGGCCACAGCCTACTGACTCTAAGGCAGGAAGGGCATGTGGAAAGATCTGGTGTGTGAAAGCTGCTCACTTCATGGTATCTAGGAAGCAGAGAGAGAAGGGAGGAGTAAGGAGGATATTTGCTCCTCAAAGTCACACCCCTAGTGACTTGCCTCTTCCAGCCAGACCCCACCTCCTAACAGCAAGTCAACCACAAATGCAGCAGTGAGTTAATCTGCTGATGACTGTAGCATCCTCATGATTCATCCCCTGACAAAGCTCCACTTCTGAACATAGGAGTCTTTCAGGGAACATTCTAGGTCTAAAGCAAAACAATATGGCTGCCACACAATCCACACTGTCAAAGACCCAAACCATGGTCTGGGAATGAAGATTTAATTAGGGGGAAATTACAGAACAGGGTAAATTGGACTGGCATTTTGCCTATACTGATAGGCTGTTCGACTAAGGAGTTTTGAGGTTGTCCCATGGGTAATTAGGCAGCACTAAAAGTGTCTGAATAATGAGTGAGACAATCAAGAGGGTACCATTGCCAGACTCCCTTGGCAGACCCACATGTGATGTTGAAATGGAAAGCCTCTTGAGAGGCGAATATATGAGAACAACAGATAATAAAAACACAAATTCCAGCATTTATTGATGGAATAGACATGGACAATGTACACGAAGGAATTTTCTGGGAAGTCTTGCCAGTGAATAGAATCAGAGGGAGAAAACTGTCCAGACACTGTATTCAGAATACTGGGTGGTAAAGAAAAGAAACACAAATTCTATTCTTGGGAGTAAGAGCTCTGCAGAATCTTTACATTTTTTTTTTCTGGTAGAGTCAGCCAGAGAAATGTGCTATATTTCAGAAGCCATTCTCTTCAGAACACTTTTTAAAACTTTTGTTTTTTTCCACCATCTCCCCTAATAACTGTATGGAATTCTTGATGTTAATGGTACATTATGTATTATTTCCCTATAGAAATTTCTTAAAGAAAGAGATTTCTTTATTTCCTGGGACAGAGAAAGTCATGGGAGAGAGAGAAACATAGGCTGTGCATCAAGGTAAATTCACATAAAGTGGTAAATGGCAGTTTTATGTGATGAGTGGCCAGGCGACTCCTGGGCACATGAGGAGAATTAGAACCAGCAGCTCTGCTTCAGTGGGTAAGTTCCCATTTGTTCGCACACCAAATGAGGACTGAAGGGCTGCCAGATGGGAGCGTTCTGGGCCTCCAGGAACCATCTGTGGGCCACAGATACCATCCTGGATCTTAATGAGGTGGCCCATTCTCTAATGATTCTATTACCCCTTGGCTATAGCAAATAGATTTTAGGCTGTAGCATAGGCCTAAGGGAAGTTGTGTGGATGGGGTAGCCCAGGGTTAACAAAGCTGAACTCCAAAATATGCTAATAACCCGAGTTACCCAAAGGCTTGATCACCACTTAACCGAAGATTAAATAGGTTCTTCTTACTTCCTGGTTTCCTGAAAAAGTCAAACCTAATCAAATCCCAGTGGCACAAACAGGCCACATGGGTAATTGGGGGGGTAAAGAATGCTTTTATATTGAAGGCTGTGTTTGTCCCTAGCATTCTATTACCTACAAACCAACGTGGTTTCAATTTAAGCTCCTGTTAATCCTGACCATTTCTTTCAAGTGTTTCTTATTTAAAATAGAAATTCCACATTGAACATTTTAATAACATTTACTGTCAAAGGCAGCTGCGATCAGTTTTCCCTTCAATCCTCTGCCAGATGTAGATATTTGTGATCACTGATGTCCTGTTTCCCCTCCTTTTTTTCCTTATTCAACATATCATTAGTAAAACACAAGTCCAAAAGAAATTGTTCTTCATGAAGAATCTTTGAACAAGTAATGAAGAAATACTCAGAAGGTGGGCGGATCATTGCCAGGCAGTGGTTGTCCATAGGGAGGGAGGCAAAGCAGATCTTATTGCTCAGGTTACCTGATGAGGAGTTGGTACTTTGTGATTTCTTCTATCATCAAAGCAAATCCTTTTGTCATACAGGCCACAAAGACAGGACAAGAGAGTGAATGTCAAATTACTGCCTCAAATTAAACCATAAGCATTAAGTACACACCTGAAGACACAAGCACATCAGAGTGTTGTCAGAGAAAGGCTGGTGACCCAGTGCACAATGTTAAAAGGAACTCAGGAAGAACCACATTAAAACAGAGATGAGGAGCCGGAGAGTTAGCTCAGTGGTTCCGGCACCTGTCTTGCAAGCACAAGGGCCCAGGGTTCGATCCCCAGTAACCACATACAATACTGGGTGTGGAGACTCATGCCCAGAAGCAACCAGTACCACATACCACAGTGCCAAGTGTGGTGGCTCACGCCTGTAATCCCACCCCTCGGGAGGCAGAGGCAGGAGGATTGCTGTGATGTGAGTTGGAGGCTGAGCTCAGGGCCAGCCTGAACTACAAAGCGAGACCGTGTCTCAAAAACCCTAAAAAAATAAACAAATAAAAATAAATAAATAAATGAATAAATAAAACAGAGATAAGTGTGTCTCTCCAAAGAAATCCTATGTCCATCCTATTATGAAACAGAAACCAGATATTTTTCTTTCAGAATCCTAGAGGGCATGAGAGCTTGCAAAACTCACCTATGTGGTGTATGTTCAGTACAACTGAAATGGATGAAGCCAAGTCTGGGGACAGCCAGAATTCAGGAAGCATAAGTCTCTTGGAAGCACTGGAAAGAGTCTCTTCCTTTAGAACCCTGACTCTAACAATGACTTCACACTAGAACACTGGACACCCTTCTGAATTTATCATCAAGACTCTCCTAAAGAGCAGCTCTGTTCCCAGATACCAGCTATATACCATGACCCAAGGGACCCAGAGGCTCCTTCCTCATCAACCTGGGCTTCGTGATTCTCTCAAATGCATTTTACACATCCCTAAAATAACCCCATGATACTTAACCTTCAGATCTGCCAGGCTCTCATTACCCAGGTTGTGTGAAGATTTAAAAGCTATTTTTGGTTCATAGGTTACATATTATCTGAACTCTGAATGCTTCACGCAAAGCACATCTTTGGGATGGTGTCTATACTTACAGATGTCTTGAAAGTTTGTGATGGCTTTCACATTGCTTTCAAATGGAGACAATAAAAATCAAATGCATCACATGGACATTGTATATGATAAACTGAAATGTGGTTTTCTAACTAGTAAATGGCATACTAGCAGATTAAAGGATAATATTAATCTTGGCTCTTTTATAGCATCTATCTCCTGGACATAACACAAATATCATTGTTCCAACTCTTACTAGAAGTAAAATGGATTGAGTAAAAGGGGAAAAAAGCCACCAACAAGGTAGAATGTTGGATCAAATCTAAGAAGATAAAATTTCACATCAGCAATGTTTCATCTTCTAACTTATCTCTTAAAATGAGAGTAACTTTACATATTTTATGGTAGCATGAGAGAAAATGACTTAAAGATCATAGATTTTGTAAACTCATTATGAGTCAAGCAACTGCATGGCTGCCAAGGTCTTTGAATCTTGGATTGCATTAAAATAATTGTGTCCAAAACAAAAATTTACCATATTTTCTTGACCCTTCCCTATTCTACTCTGCTCATACATTGAATATGGTGTTTTATTCTGTAAAAAGAAACAGAAGTATATTCATAGCAGAGTCAAATGAAGTAAAGAGGGACATAGGAAGCTTTGAGAGTTTAGTTTAAGAAAAAAACTAAGGAAAAAACTAAATACTAAAATGGAAGTGAGAAATTAGACTTGTTTCAACTGGCTGCAAATCAAATAACTATCACGGTGACAGAAAACATGATAAGACAGATTTAGGTTCAAACTGAAAACTTTTGTAGCAAGTAAATCATTCCCACACTCTACAAAGCTCCCTATTGCTTCCTGCAGTCAAGACCAAGGCTTCTGTGCACAAAATGGGGATATTATGGAAAGTGAGATGGGGGAGAAGAATCCATCCACCCTTACAATCCTCCTTTTTGAAGGGCTATAGTGACTGTACTACCAATAATGAACACACCAGAAAGATTCAGTTCTGCTCACTCTTCATTAGATAGACACTGATTTCAGTTGTAGATAAACTCAAAGATGGAAAGTAGCAAGCAAATCAAGTTTCTCCATCCAGTGACATTCAGAATCATGTTACCCATGAGACAGGGTGAGTCACAATGCAACATCATAATGATGTAGGCTTTACTCCCCTTCCCCTTCACAGAGGTCCATAGCAGTATTGTTTTGATAATGAGTGTCTTGTCCAACTTCCTAGAACCTATTGGAAAAGACCTATTTCCTATTCTGAGCTCCTATTCCAAGAACTCACAAGCCCTTTTATGTCTGACCTCAATACTTTCAGCAAAGTCCCTGAGAATTTCTCAAACTTGACATTTTTGTTTCTGTGATTCTGGGTCCTGTTAAGCTGCAGACCTGTTGGAATCCACTTCCCCATTAGAATCTGCTGACTTTTATCAGTCCTAGGACCTAGAAACCACAGGAAATAGACACTGTTGGAATCTTGCTCTAATCCTCTTTATCTCAGCACTGTGAGTATTGACTGCTAATGCTTTATACAATCTATTTTTTTTCAGAGAATTGCCTTGACTAAGATTAAAGAAATTCTAAGAATTCCTGGGAGGCTGTGACCACAAGAGATATCCTGCAGGTAATTATTGCCATAGGGATATAAATCCCTAATTATCTGCCCCAAAGCAAGAAAACTAGGAGACACCATTTGTGTTCTGGAGCTTTCTGTTGGCTCAAACTAGACTTCAGCTGGATTCACTTCTTTGCTGGGCTCCCTCTGTTGCTCTGTCTGGATTTCTTCACTTGCTTACAGATTTCTCCTAAGAGGACTCAATAAATCTTGTGTATCTGAAACCCCATTTATTTTTTAATAAATTTTATTGTGCAATAAGTACATTATATATATATGTATATATGTATGTATATACACTATATGTATATATAGTGTATATACGTATATATATATACACTATATGTATATATAGTGATCATACTCAACACTGATGATTTGTACCAGTATATTACATGGCTTGAGTCTCATTTGAAACCCCATTTCATAAGACAGCTGGACCTGGGAGCCCTTTCATAGGCCAAGAGGCTACTTAAGGGGTGGCCCAGCCCCTGCTTCATGCTGAGATCAATAAAGCTGAATATTGAAAAAGAGAAAAAGAAAGAAAGAAAGAGAGGAGAAAGGAAGGAAGCAAGCGAGGAAGCAAACAAGCAAGGAAGGAAGTAAGAGAGAGAAAGAAAGAGGGGGAAAAAAAGAATGAAGGGAAGGAAGGAAGGCAGGCAGGCAGGCAAGGAAAGTTGGTTTTAGAGACCTTCATCCTAATTCAAACCTTTAGCCCTCTGAACAACTTCTCTGTCAGGATCACTCCTGATGTTTTCCTATCTCTGTGGAAAGGTCTGGTAGCCATGTTATCATCCACTCCACATAACTCAACTAAGTAGATGCTATAGCCCTTCACTTCTAGACAAGAAATGGCAGAAGGAGCCCCAAAACACTGTCTTTCACTAGAGATCCCTTGAATATACTTTATTAATAGTAGTTTGTCATGAATATGTACAATAATAATGAAAAATAATAGTCCTCTTATTCAATAGTGGAGAAACTATGCACCCTCGGGAAAAGAATCTATTCCAAGAAAAAGTTTACACACGAGTGTAGTGATCACCCACCTGGTCCATTTCCCTTGCTTTTCTAGTCCCTAACATTTCCCATAGCTTTGTGAGAAGAACCATCTGACCACACCTACAGGAAATTCGTTGTGGAATTTTTTTAGAAACTTATCTATTAGGAAAGTGAAGTCTCAGAAAGTTTATGCCCATAGTCACTGCTTTATTTTACTTCCTTTTTATGATGAGCAGAACCATCCAAACATACTCTTGATTAGCTTTCTTGTTAAAAGCTAATTGGCTGAAATTTCCAAATGATTTTAATGGTTTCACATAGAAAAAGCATTTCCCTTAACAGTGATCTATGTTTTTTTTAGTAAATAGCATGGCAAAATGCTCTCTTGTCAAAAGAAAATAATTGAGTTCACCCTGTGACAAGGAGAAGAAGTGGGGGAATTATCATCAGTGTTCATATCACTCATTAACCAGGGCCCCATAACACAGAAAATAATGCAACATTTTTCCTACATGTGGAAGGGCAAATATGGAAGCTCTAACCGCAAGCAAACTTTTGGTTAAGGTTAAGTAAAGACTCTCAAATGCCTGTGTGCACAGAATAATGAGAAGTGACTTTGGGTGAGGAGAATAATCTGGTAGAAATTATAAAATGGAGAAGACTTGTGCCAAACTGTCATCAAAATAATTTTTTTAAACTACCAATATTATAGGTTCGAGTTCTGACATTGCAAATACTGCCAGGGAAGCCAGTCACTGTGGTCAGAATTTGAAATAGAATAAGAATAGTTAAATCTATGACATTCTTATTTCTTTAAGTTTCTTTAGAAGTATCAGGCTAAAGAAGAAAAAGCTTGGCTCCATTTTTGCAAGAGGAGATGGAGCTTTTATTCAAGCAGTCTAAAATAATAGAATAGAAGCTACTGATCCCTTATTAAGAATGAAATAGAGCACAAAATGCTTTCTTATCTTATTCACCTTTGCAACATCCTTACAAAGTACAGACTATCATGGTACACTACAGTGCAGTAGGTTTTCAAACAAGCATAAAACAGAATCATCTAAGAGAACTTACAGGATGGAAGATTTCTTTTGGCTGACAGTTTCACGAATGCAAGTGGTCACTTGCCTGCATTGTTTCTGGGCCGGTGATAAAACAGAAATCACAGTGGGAGGAAGACATGGAGCAAAACTGCTCACCTCATGGTGACAAAGGAAGGAGAACATAGAGAGCAGGGAAATGCACACCTTGGCACATTTTTCAAATGAGTCAAATAGTGGGTATTTAAAATAATGCATTTACATTTGAAGCTTTTATTTTTATTTCTAAATCCTTACCCATCTTTGTTTCTCTTATTTGCATCAAACCATGGTAAGATGATAAGCCTTCAGTTAAATCTGCCTTCACTGAGGAGAGAATCATGTTTCATATCATGCAGCTGTGGAAGGTGGAAGTGTCTTAACCACCATGTGTTTCAAACCACATAGGAATAAAAACTTGGTCCCAGAAGCAAAGGAACCTTTAGAAGCAACAACCAAGAGACATTTGCTTTCTTGATTTTAAACTTTGAACACAACAAAATAGTCTAACAAATAAAACAGGCAATAAATCACTCAAATTATTATGAAATAAATAACTATATTCAAATTGAGATAAATAGCAAACAAGCTGTAACAAAGGAGGAAAAGGTGGGGAAAAGGAAAACAAAGGAAGAGTTAAACTCAACATTCTGTTCTGTTTATATGCTATACGATATTTTGGTTTGAGCCAAGTAGCTTTTGATATGATCAAGCCTTCTTCCTAGATTTCCCATCCTAGACACATTGCTAGGATAAGACAATTTTAGTTACAATAAATTATATCCTCTGAGATATATGTTCCTAGATACCACCAATAACAATGTGAAATAGCTTTGGTGTACTTGCCAGGTTAGGAAGGGTGGAATTGAAATACTGTATTACGTATGCAATTTCTGATCCTTGTACATACTTGTCAAAGCAAAGAATGAAACAAAAATCTTTGAAATGACACTGCAAAGCCCATTTTTCAATCAGGGACTATTCCCAAATGGAAACAAGCTGGCTATCCTATTTAACTACAATTTCATTTCTGATTTATGTTGAGCCTTCCTTAACATTTGGAATATTTTATGGCCTATGATTGGATGAAGGAAAAAGAACTAGATGGTTCAATAAACAATAGTAAGTGCCTAATCCTCCAAAAAATTAGTTTCTTTTAAAATGACTGGTTTTTCTGTCAAACTTCATCTTCTTAAGTTTTCCAGAAGGCAACTTTAGCTGAATAAATCTCAGGACTCCCCCTAATTATGAACATCCTCCCATGTGACCAGGGAACAATGGTGTCACAGTGGAGTATCATGAAAACTTTGAAGCCAATGCAACTTTCCATGGAAGGTCTGAATACAAACTCACAGCTAATAATTTCATGGGTAGAGATTTCCTTTGATCTCTCTTCCAGGGTGGTGATGCCAATATCAACATTCCTGGGAATTTTTCTTAAATTTATAAATTACTTGTCATTTAACATCATTAGGAAGAGCCATTGTTGTGCTCGCTTCAGCAGCACATATACTAAAATAGGAAAAGCCATTGTTCCCAGAACATCTCAAAGGGGGATCCCTCAGGGAACAGTGTCCTACTAAGATCCATATCCTTCATGGTCAGACATCAGTTTCACATCTCCAACTAGATTCATGGACCCACATGTCACTTACATACTTCACTGATCTTTGATTTTCCATACATTAGTGAGGTAACATGATTTTAAAGAAATGGAGTTATCAATAGTCAAAGTCAGGAACAATGGTGGCGAACCTATGCCATGCTTGAATTATGTTTGCCTGTTTACAAAAGGTGCTAGCATAGGAGTTATTTTTGTTTCTAAACTAACTCCTCAGTATTCAGGTGTATGTGCAGTGCTGGCATTCTGCGATGTATACCTGGGCTCTGCGTTGCAGTTGGGCATTTGGTTTCCAAAAGGTTTGCCATCACTGCTCTGGGACATGCTACTGAGAAATACTCATCATACTTGTAAGGATATGATACAGATACCAATACCATCAAGTTTTTCATTGACCAAATGGAGATTATAATAATCTGGGGGAATAATGGAAGGGGTAGCATTTGTTGCATTGGCTAATATAAAGACCTTTTGTACATGATAACTATTATTATTAATGTAATTTTAAAAATGTAAAACCAGACCAATTTTTTCTGTACTTATTTATTCGTTTAGGGAAACCATAAGTTCTTCCCTATAACATAGTTATATTAAATTTGCTAACTGAGTTGGATTCAAAATTCAGGCATACGTTATATTCTAGGTAAAATATATATTAATTGCTACTTTAACAGATTTCACAAATATGATATTTTTGTTGTTGTCTAAGCAGCTTTAGAGTCATTTCCTCTGTTCTACTGTATACTACCACTGCTCTTTACTAGAACTAAGTCTTTTAGAAGACTTAGAACTAAGAATAAATGTCTTCTAACACCATAGACTTGCCATCTCTTGGAACCAATTTATCGTTATAAACTGTCATCTTTATTTGAGGTCAAGACAACTGCAGTAGTGCTCTCTCCCTTTGTAGCAATTATATCCTCAAAATGGTGATACTTATTTAGAAGGTAATCTGGAAAGAACTGTATTCCTCTAAAGGTGCTGAAGTTCTAACTCAGGTAGCGTGAATGTGACTTACTTTGTAAATGAGATCTCCGTAGATGATCAAGTTAAGATGAGATTGTTAGGGTGAACCTTCATCAAACCTCCTGGTGTCCAATATAATGGCAAATTAGTACATAGAGATAAGCGTACACAGGAGGGTGCCATTGACTTAGATGGCAGAGATTCTTGTCATCAAGAAGTAAAGATTAGCCAGGCGTGGTGGCGCACGCCTCCAGTCCTAGCTACTCGGGAGGCTGAAGTGGGAGGATCGCTTGAGTCCAGGAGTTCTGGGCTGCAGTGCGATATGCCGATCGGGTGTCCGCACTAAGTTCGGCATCAATATGGTGACCTCCCGGGAGCGGGGAGCCACCAGGTTACCTAAGGAGGGGTGAACCGGCCCAGGTCGGAAACGAAGCAGGTCAAGAAGTAAAGACTACTGAAGACAGTTAGGAGGCCACCAGAAGCCAGAAAAGAGATGTGCAATCGATTCTATTCCATAGTCCTCACAAGGTACCAACCCTACCAGCACCTTGGTCTTGGATTATAACCTCCACAACTGTGAAACAATAAATAATGGCTTATCTTCCTAATTTGTGGTACTGTGTTATAGCATTGTTAACAACAAATGCAAAAAGTCACCATCTTTAAAGGATTTTTTTTATGCTTGTGTTAATTTTTTATAGCATTGCTGAAATTGAAAGATATATATTTACTAATATATTGTATATCTCCAAAAACATGTCCCTAGGCCACAAACATCTACAGTTTCCAGTCTGAGACACAATGTAAAACAGAATTTGATAATATTGATACCACATGTTACATACCACCTCCCTGTCTCAGAGTCACTGTAAATCCAAAGGCAGAAGACTGCTTTACATACTGTTTGGCATTACGCCAGATTCATGCAAAAATATATATGTATATATATTTCCAAAGGACAGAGTTTAGATAAAAACATCCTAATGATGTGTTTTCTCAAAGCAGTCACATCCATTACACTGCAGCCCTTCCTTGTAGTCCGGCAAGGCCACACACTGGTTACCATTTAGCAACATCGCAATAGGTAACTGTGTCACTGCAGGCTGCCTTTGGTTTCACAGTCTTCAAGAAAAAAAGTTTTAAAAACCACCAAAAAATTTGACTAGAAAATCTGATCTCCATCAGTTTGTTTCCTGCAGTTAGCTTATTTATGTAGTTCTGGGCAAGAGATATTGCTTCCTATGATTTAAGTTGGGGTTTTTTTGTTTTTTTTTTTTTTAATTCCAAATACTTTTGTCTGAAGCCTGGAGGCTCTCCTGCGCACTGTTTAGGCTATATTTAGAACAAAGCAAACACAGGCAATTCCTTAGAACCAAGTACTTCTGCCAGTGGGCCCTGGAAAATTGCTAACCCCCAAATAAAACAATACTGCTTTCTTCAAATACTTCTGCTTACACTTACAGTGAGGAGATATTGACAGCATGTGTCAGTTTGAGTGACTGAAAATAAACAGAAGTGAAGAAAGCAGGGACTTTGGCTATTAAAGCCAGATTTATTTAGAGGAAATATATGACAAGTACCATTATTTTCTCAAATAACAATCTCACAATATCTCACCCATGAAGAGAAGTTGTGATGTCATGTTCATGACTTCTCCAGGCTTGTTAACAGCTCTTCCCTATCGGATCATACTGATCACTAATGCTTAACTGAGCCCAAGGCGGGAGAGAGAAGACCTTTTGGTTTACTTAGAGAAACAATATAGAAGAGGTAAAGAAACGAGAAGTGAAAGTGATCCCATCTCTAATTTTGCCCTAGACAAGTAGCAACATCTGTAAATATTAGGCAAGTCCACCATGAAGCATCCTGTTTAGGAACAGGAGGAAATTCCAGAAAGTAGCCTTTGTAATTTTCCTATAATTCTGGACTTCCACAAGTTCAAGGTTAAGAATGTGGACAGGAAGTGAGAAGATGTGTGCTCTCATTCTGATCCTAATGTTCGAAATTTGAAGGCTCATAAGTCCTCTAGGCCTCAGTTTCCCTACCACATTTGGTTACAAACTCTCTAAATTTTATTCCAGTGTTACAACATGGAGGAGGAAGTCCAATTATCCAACTAGTACTTGCCTCAATACTCTGCTGAGCCAGCTATTTTTAGTCATTTCAACAATTCCATTCTTTCAAAGATTGGATACAACCTTTATTTTTACATGTAAAATCACATAATTTGTAGCAAGACATCATTTTTAAAAATGAAAGCTTTCAATATCTTAATGAACACTATAAGAGTTGCTACATATTTAAAGTCCATTTCAAAAATAAGGGGAAAACCATACTTAATGTTGAGAATATTTGCAAGCAGTCTGTTAACATACATCAAACCTCAGACTAATTTATTTGAATGATGCTGAAGATGGAGCCCGGTGAATAAGCAAGCACTTGGGTGCCATGCATGAGATCCTGAGTTCAATCCCCAATACTGGAAGAAATAAAATAAAATTTATTTTATTTAATTGATGTACACTTTTATAAATGAAGCATAAATCACCCAAAGGGCTACAAACAAACATTCTCCCCATGCTGTAGTTCTCACTTACAATCTGTCTCTTTTTAGATTTTTTAACTTTATTGATACATTCTGTGCATACATTATGATCACATTCAACATTGATAATTTGTAACTGTAAATGACACATCTTGATTCTCATTTTTCTCCTTTCCCTGCCCTCCCTACAACACTGCCCCCTAAGCTATGTTTCCTTTTTTAATCATAAAATTTTTCTTTCCCTTCTTTACTGACCCCTTCACCCTCTTTTCCCTTTTTATTTGAATATTTTCTTTCTATTTCACAATACCTATCATACATTTGTAACTCAGTTACATCTTCAGTTTCTTATCCCAGAGAAATGATATATTATTTACACATCTGTGTCCTATTTATTTCACTTATTAGTATGTCCTCAAGGTGTATCCATTTGAGTATAGATGACTCAAGTTATCACTCTTTATAGCCAAGTAATACTCCATTTACTTTTTTAAAATCTCATCTTCTTTGTCAAGTCCCCTGTTGATGGGCATTTGGGCTGTTTGTAGGATTTAGCTACTTCACACTAAGCTGCTATAAACATGGGTGCACACATGTCACTGTGGTATGATTCTTTTAATTTTTTTGTGTAGAAACTAGCAGAGGAATAGGACAGTCAAATGGGACCTTATGTCCTAATTTTTTAAGGAATCGCCACTTTGATCTCTATAGTGGCTGCCTCAGTATACACCTCCACCAACAGTGGTGAAGGCTTCCTTTCGCCCCACAGCCCTGCCAGCACTTGTTGTTGGTTTCCTGATTGTAGATTCTTTTTTTTCTGGAGGGAAAAGAAATTTCAGTGTTGTTTTCATCTGTATTGCTTGAATGACTAGTGATGGTGACCACTCCTTCACATGTTTTTTTAGCTGCTTTTACTTCTTCATCTGAAAAATGTGTTTATTTCAGATGTCCATTTTGAATTATGTCTTTCAATTTGGAGTGGCCTGATTTTTTTTAAGTTCTTTATATAGTCTAATGGTATAGTCTTCTGCCTGAGAAAAAGCGGGTAGAATTTTTGGCCCATATTCTAGGTTGTCTTTTTGCTCTGTTAGTGGTTTCTCTTGCTGTGTGGAAGCTTTTTAGTAAGGTGAGATCCCAGTTGTTGATTCCTTCTGCTAGTTTCAATGTTGTTGAGGTTTTGTTCATCAAGTCTTTCCCTAAGCCAACATCTCCAAGAGCTGCACCTAACCTATTTTCCAGGAGGTTTAATGTTTCTGTTTTAAAATTTATGTCTCTAATCTACTTTGATTTTGGTTTAGTCCTGGTAAAAAAGATAGATCTAGCTTTAATCTTTCATAAGCTCTGACCTACTTTTATCAGTATCATTTGTTAAAGAGACTATCTTTCCTCCACTGAGTGTGTTTGGCTCCTTTGTCAAAGATGAGGTAGCTTAGTACATCTGGGGTTGTTTCTGGATCTTCTAATTTGTTCCATTGATCCTAAGGTTTGTTTCTTTTCCAGTACCATGCTGTTTCTATGACAGTAGCAACATTTAGAAATGTATACATGAACAATGGACTCACTGAAAGAGAAATCAGGGAATCGATTCCTTTCACAATAACATCCAAAAACTGAAATATCTAGAAACCAGGCTAACAAAGGAGATGAAAGATCTCTACCATGAAAACTACAACATTTTGAAAAGGGAGATTGAAGAGGATAACAGAAAATTGTAAGACATCCATTGTTCCTGGGTAGGAAGAACCAATATCATCAAAATGGCCATACTACCAAAACTAGTATATAGATTCAAAGCAATCCCAATAGAAATTCCAACAGCATATTTCAGAGAGCTGGAGAAAAATAATACAAAAATTTGTCTGAAACCACAAGAGACCTAGAATAATAAAAGCAGTCATACACAACAAGATCATGGCAAGGGTGTCACAATGCCCAACTTGAAACTATACTACAATTTGTCTTTTTAAACACGCTGAAAACCTACTGTTGAGGGGTTAAGTTTACTAAAGTTCATTAAAAAGTTTTAAAAAAGAATAACTGTATAGGAATTGAAACTCACTTGCCAGAAATGCTAATTTTTCAGGTTCTTAAATGAGATTTTCTTTTTCTTTAAATCTTTATTGGTACATTATGAATACACATCATCATCGTTTTCAACATTGAGGGTTTGTACCAGAATATGACATGACTTGATTCTCACTTTTTCCCTTTTGCCCCCACACTGCAACCCCCCACCCCTATATACATAATTTGTTTCCTTTTTTCTTTATTATTACCACATTCACGGGAACATCACAAACAGTGTAATAGACTACACAACCCAGGCATAGGCTAAAGTAATCATGAGACTTTCATATATGAGTAAGGTGACACCCTAAATCATTAGTCAAAATGAACTTTTAGTAAGTGGTGCTGAAACCGCCAGTTTTCTATTTAAAAAAATGAAATTACGGGCAACAGACTTAGCTCAGTGGATTCCAGTGCCTGCCTTGCAAATAAAAGTTCGATTCCCAGTAACCACATACACCAAGGCCAGGTGTGTTGACTCATTCCCACCAGCAATCACTACCACATACCACAGTGTAGGGTGTGATGGCTCACTCCTATAATCCCAGCATTTGGGAAGCAGAGGCAGGAGGATTGCTGTGAGTTCAAGGCTGAGCTCAGGGCCAGCCTGAACTACAAAGTGAGACCTTTTCTCAAGAAAAAAAATGATTAAACTAAATTTCTAATTTATAGCAGGCCTAGTAAACCACTACTAAATCAAGAGTGCACTACCTAAAAATGAGATCATATAAATATGAAATAAATATCAACAGATTTCATTTTAACCTGACTGTAGGGAAAATTTTTCTGACTATGACTAGAATCTAGATACAACAACAGGAAAAAAAAAGCCCACTTTTCAATTGCTGGTTGTCCCAACAGCACCCCAAAGAGATAACATAGAGATATATGGCTAAGAAGATATAGTCATAATAATGTGTTAGGCTTATGTGAAAATGCACAGAATTTTATGATGCCTGTTCTCTCCTTTAGTCCTTTAGTTTCTCCTCATGCTGTTCCACTCTTCTTTTCCTTTTCAAATATCCTAACTTTGGCAAGCAGACCTTAGGAAGAAGGGATTTGCCCAACAATTTCCAGGGTCAGGTGGAAGACTTTGGTTTTTACTATCTCTATGTAATTCTCTCCTTTTCCTTACCTGTAAATGACTCTGTCTATCTAGAGCTTCTTCTGATATCTGTTGTGTGTTTCAGGCAAGTTAAAACTTTTCTTACCTCCTCTGAGAAAACAGCAGTCTCCAAGGAAACATAAATCCTGTCACCTGAATTTATCAATAAGATCAGGAAAAAAATCATTCCTCCAAATCAATACTCATTAGCAGAAGAACATAGAATGGCTTTGTAGCTAAGTGTTATTTTCAAAACAGAAAATTGAGTGGCTTTATATGAAGAATTTAATTACAGTTTACACATGTACTTGTAAGACTTGCCAGATTTCACTTGTTGAACTGGCAGGAACATTACCACTTAAGCTTCCCTTAAAGAAGAGGAAATGTACTTAGGAGTGACTTAGGACTGATTAAGATTCCAGTCAGAATCACCAGGGAATTGAACCAGCATTTGCAGAAGCACTTCTTGCGACAACCCACTGTTGAACATCTGAATTAGCTTGCTACCAGTTTCTCTCTTTTTTTTTTTTTCCTAATTGAATACATTGGTTCATTTTATATATACATTATTGTCAGGAACTATGGACAACTTACTCGGACAATTTACTCAGATTTAAAACTACATATTGGGATTTACTTACTGGGATTGAGGATGTCTGCCTTTCCCTGTGGGATCAACTACTGGGATTGTTGCAGACATTTGCCTGACCCTGTCAGAGCCTAAACTCAAGGATTACTGTACTAAGATTATTGGCCTTGGGACTTACTGGGATTAAGGATGTCTGCCCTGCTCTATGTAACCTTCAGCTACAGGGACTATTGTGGGACACCCTGACTTACGCATGCTAGGATTATTGGATGAAGGATTGGTACTGAATAAAGGTGCAGGTGAGCTCAGGTTATGGGTTCTTCTTCTCCTGCTTCTGCTGTTGCAGTATTTGGCCTTTGGCTGCCGCTGCTCAGAGTAGCAAGAGTCAAGCCCTGGCTCAGCTTTTTTCCTCAAGGTTCTGACTTTGTTGTTTGTTGGTTATTAATCTTTTAACTGTAGGATTATCAGGGAATTGGAGTTCACCACGAGGGTTCTGGCTGCTTCCTCTTTCCTGGACTGCCACACATCATTATCACACTCACTGTTGAGAACTTGTACCAGTATATGACACAAGTTAATTCTCACTTTTTCCCATTCCCCTACCCACCCTTTCTCTCTTATAAGGTTTTTTCTCTTGAATCTCTGGAAATTTTCCCTCCTATAGGATAAAATTAATGATATGTGCCATGATCCCAATGACAATTGTAAAGGAAAAATTTCTTCAGAGGGATTGAGGTCATAAAAGAAATCAAGTTGTACATAGTGTGAAGTAAGGAAATATTTTCATTTTCTTTTGTTATGGATAACCAATATCTCAGGACCATTCAGTGACGATTTGGTGCTTACTCACTAATCTTCAATGGCAACTATTATATATAGGACTGCATATGAAATGTCTATTCTTTTCATTTGTCACTCTCTTGCTTACCTGTCTATTATACCACTCTGTCTAAATTATGTAAGTCCATAAATAAGTCTCAATATATGAAGGATAATTGCCCCCTATCTCTGTCTTTCTGACTCTGTTTCTCCCTCTATCTCTCACCTTCTATATCATCATCAGTGGGTTCTTGTCTGTCCTTGGCCCTGTGCTCTTTTATATAAAAGATTCAGACACAGCTTCGAGTTCTACAAAATCCCTTGATGAGTTTTCATTGGATGCACAAGATCTGTGGATTAATTTGGGGACACTTGACATTATAAAACTAGTAAATAATCCCTTTCTGCAAGAACATATGTTATTATTACTTAGTTCTTCTTTAATGTCTTTCAATACAACTTAATATTTTTATTCAAAAGTACCGTGTGGAGCTCAGATTTAATTCTAAGGAGGATGAATTAGATAAATAGATAGATAGATAGACAGATAGATGATAGATAGATAAACTGACAGATGGCAGATAGATGATCCTATATTCCCCAGAATAAATTATACATATAAAAAAGATGAAACTAAATATCATACTTATAAATCTCATATATATCTCAAATTATATATATATATCATTTGATAGATACATCAATACATACATATATGCAGACCTATGCAAAGAGAATTACTATGACAGAACTATTCTTTTAGATTTCATTTTTTATTTTCTATTAATATAGATAAATTCTAATTACATTTGTATATTAACTTGACTGCAAACACCTATTTTTAAGTTTAACATTTTACTGTTGTTTCTTTTGGAATTTCAGGTACACATCATAGCATCTGTGAATGTGATTCTTTTTCTATATGTTATATTCAGATTTAGGGCTTCCTTTTCTATAAAATTTCTTTTTCTTCTTTTATAGTTGAT